>OMLF01019272.1:1721-22916 GCA_900302615.1 Holocentrus rufus
CCAAAGCCCCTTCCACTAGAAGAGCACAACCTATGCATGCGTCTGATACGCACATGCAACGTGAGCTAGGCTTGACCAAAGTCCACTGCCAAAGAGAGATAAGATATTGTTATGTGAGCCTCTATGTAAACATGAACTTGAATTAGCCGCAACATAGCACTGCCTACAAATTTCTACCTAGGTTTACCTCAATCTGCATTAAATAGGCCAGACCCACAGGCGCAAGTGGTTGCTAATTTGATGATAATGTGCATGTGCATACCTGTCCTCCTGCATTAAGTTGCTCCCATAGGTCTCCATGGATAGCATTGGCCTCATCCTCTAATGCTTCAAACTCCATACGTGTGGTTGTTAGAGCCTGTGGTAATACAAATAAATGCAAGCACACTCAGAAATATGTTTGTGTCTCTAAAAAATGTTACAATGTTACATTAACATATTACATCACTTAGACATTTAGTTTGATAAGTCACAACTGTCCCACACATGGAACAGACTGCAAAGCACACTGGCATTGTAATTTCTTGTCCCCTTCAGAGATTTTTAAGTAGTGATATCATATTTTCAGTATTATATTTCAGTTTCCAATTGCTTTGCATAATGTAGTATTTTTTATGTTTTTCACATGCATATGCAACTTTGACTGCCCGAAAATATTTATTTATTTATTTGTTTGTTTATTTCCAGGTTTCTGTGCAACAGGGTCTGGATTTTATTGACACTGATAAAATGAAGGATACGTACAACGTCATACAACAATTCTGAACTTCCTGAAGATTCTCAGACCTATGACCACTTGTATCCTTTAAAACTGTATTACATGAGATGAAAGACAAAAAGGTGTTTGGCTTTCATAATGAATTTTCTACCACTGTCAAAATTTGAATGGTGTGAATGTGTTTGTGTAACTGGATGATGGGGATTTGAGGGAGCCTCTTACACTGGAGGCCTGTGAGAGCTCTCCTCTAATGTTGATGAGCTGATTCTGTAGGGTTTCCTTCTTGAACTGCAGTTTTTCCATGGCTAGGGGCTGGTTGTGGTACAGCTCCATCTCCTGATGTGTAGCCACCAATGACCCCTCTAAGCTGTCCTGGGAAGAGAAGCAACAACAGGTTACTGGTGGTTACTTGGAGTGAATTTCCTCATCCTCTGAGATTTACTGTGAAAACTGAACTTCCTTTCATGTTGAGTCGTAAAGCCATGTTGTTATTGTGTTTGGAGGAATACTGAATCACCTGCTTGGAGGACTTAAACTTTGTTATTATATCAATTGCAGTTATAATGTCATCAATGCCAAATGCATAGAAAGGGGTAAGTTTGATTTCATTGTTTCACAGTGTCACTACCCATGAATAAGATTAGAGATAACTGATATTTTCAGTCTTATGTGTGGAATGGTGAAGATGTAAAATTTACTTTGGGCACTGGCTCATGGAAATACAGAGTAGATATAACATACTATATATTTACCATGTTAATAAACTGAGGAAATCATGAGATGATGGGTTTGGACACCCAAATATTACATTTTAAATGTATTATATTTTTATACACCTGGTATAATATTTTGGCTAATATTTGTTGAAATAATTAAATATTTCCAAAAGTGCAGGTGCCATCTTCAACACTATTACTGCTTTTCAAGAAGTGGTTTTATAACCACAAATAACATAACAGAGCCTCCCCATGACTCTGAACAGGAAGAAACCATCACAATATTTTCTTTCATATTAATGATCACAAAAGCAAAGTGATTGTCTCTTGGATTATCAAAAGAAAAAGAAGAAACTTTTTTCTTGGTCTATCGTGTTGTAAAATGTGTTAGAGAGTGTACCTTGTCCATTCTAAGTCTGTGGACTACACCCTCCTGGTCTTTCAGAGTTCGGCTCTGTTCACACAGTCGGCCCAACAGTTTCTATGCAGGATGGTAGTTGGTCATAGATCATAAAACAGAGGGAGAAGACAATACAAAATAAATTAGGGGAAGAAATAGAAGAATTTGTTTGTGTGAGTACATTCCTACATGTGTTGCAGTTTGTGTCTGAATTTCTATGAAAGTAAACATTTAAATGATGAAATTAATGACACATCCTTGAAAACTTGGGCTCTTCCTGGAAAATCATTTTGCATGCAAGTGTGTCTCCAACTATTTGACTGCCTGCGTGTTTCAGTGTTGAGTGTTGATGCATTTCTGTGTGTGCATACGTGCATCTCTTACACTGGTTTCAATCTCATTGAGCTTCAATGTGGGATGCAGATCTGCTCTGCTGTAGACATCATGGAAAGGAGGCACCTGTGAAAACAAGGATTGAACACATGTTCTAAATGAATCAATCAGGAGTCAAATAGAATCCTGTCAGAAATATATGTACTTTATTTTAATCTTGTAAAATATGCAACTGTAAATGCATTGTGAAAACAATACAACAATGCATTGATAAAAAATACTTTTGAATACTTAAGTATTTTTAAAAGCAATACTTTAACTCAAGCAAGAATTTGACTGAGCAACGTTCACATGTAGTGGAGTAATATTTGACCAGTAGTATCAATACTTTGACTAAAGTAATAGGGTTGTGTACTTTGTACTATTTAAAAAAAATGCAATTCCCTAGAGCCACGCCATGCAGCTTCATACAAATCAACGCCATACATATTGTTCTTCTGGTTTGCAAATGAGGATTGCAGTTAGGCTTGTGAAAAGATGTATCTGCAGAATGAATCAAATATTTACTGCAGCCGAAAAATAAATTACACTGGATTTAGCTGGTTTATGTGAAAAAAGCAGACAAATGTTGATTTATTTAGGATATTTTAGCAAGTATTGTAGAAACGCGTTTTGGGGTTAAATGTCAGTGGGAGTTATGTAATGCTTCGAAGTGTATTACTGAGTTTTAGGCCTCACCTACACGAAGATATTTTTATTATAGTTTCCAAATGTTGATTTGGCCCCCTCACTAAACTGTCCCTGTATACTTAGAAATGTTGGCATTTGCAGCTAGCAGTAGCTGCACAATAAGCTAATGCATTTTAGGGATTAAGGTGCTATGTACATGTGAACACACTTGAGGTCGCTTTAGTCTGTGGGCAAGGATATGAAGAAATGAACAGACCATGCAAAACATAAATAATCAATGATATCAGTACATGCATGTTACATATCTCCCATATCTCATATCTCTTTGATATATTTTAGGCATAATCTATCTATTTATCAGCTTCCAGTTGATTTCAAAGGGAATCCCTTGGTAAATCCCATGATGGCACTGGAGACTCAGTGAAATTCTGCGCAGATTCACAAGAAAAACAAGGGGGCTCAACACAGAAACGATGTACGTAGCCTAATAAAAGTAAAATAAATTATTATTATTATTATTATCATTATTAATAATAATAATCGTAATAGTAATAATAATAATAATAATAACATCATTAAAGCTTACAAGATTACCCAGTTTAGGAGTAATCAGAATGTGTTTGCAACAAAGGTTGTTGGTAATGCAAAATTAGTTGCATAAGAATGTAACTGGTGAGATCCAAGGGCATCAAATACTGCTGCAAAAGATTTAACATGAGAATCACTGAAGACCCAGACTGTCACCTTAGGCGTCAGTGTTCTGACTTCCAGGGACTTGCAAAAACATGAACATGTGACGCTTTGGGACTGAGACTGGGTTGGATATCTTGTTCACAGACAGACAGACAGATCGACAAAAACATAACCTCCATCACCTCTCCACCTACAGCAGGCCTTTTCACCTACAAGGCATACTGTATCTGTGAACAGCTGTCAAACAACGCTGTACATTTTTTGTGTGTGTGTGTGTGTGTTGTGTGTTCCAGCCTCCCACCTGTTGGTCAAGGTACTCCAGGTTCCGTTGGAGTTGAAAGTCTAACATGTCCTCCTGAGCCAAGCAGCAGCAACAGCAGCATGCACGCAGATCATATAGTCATATATACATCACATATAGAAGGCTTTCAGGTGACACAAGACAAAGCAAGACAGCACAGTGCAGCACAACACAGCCCATCTGGCAGCCATATTGGAGGTCCACAGTACAAACAGCTTATTCTGTTTCGAAGCTCACAAATTATCTGTTTGGGCAGAACCTCAACATAACTGAATAAAGTCTGTGCTGTTTTTGACTGGAAACTGATCATTTCATCACTAACACATCTAACAGATTTTTGCTTTATAAATATTAGAGTCAGCTTGTTAGCTAGTTAATCTGGTTAGTTAACATCCCAGACAAGCTTTTAACACATTTGATTTGTGAGCGTTACTGAGCTGCATGCTAGCAGTAGTTATTGTACGTTAACATGAAAAGGATAATCTGCACGATTCATGTTTGTTTGTTTTTTGTCTCCATATATGGTGTCACAGGCTCACAGCTGTGATGTTTTTACATTACACTTCTCAGAAATCACTTGTCAGTCAAACAGTGTGTCCAGTTTTCTGATGGTGAAGTTTCAGTTTGTATAGTTATATGTTCAGGCATGGTGGCTATGGCTGCTCATGCTTATTTGTTTATAATGTGCTAAATAAGTTAACTTACTGGCTAATTAGGTAGCAAACAAATCCAAAAACCAGAGTTAACTGAGCTGACTGTTCTCAAGCTACAGTCATAGTACAACTCAATAATTTTGCGTAGAGACTATGGGTACAGATTAACCTCAATTTTGAAAGAAATGTACTCTGTCTGATTATTCTGTGTTCTCTCTCTCCCTCTCTCTCTCCCTCTCCCTCTCTTATCTTTAATGTTTCTCACTTTTTCTAGGCCATAATTTGAGCACAGCCAAGATTTGTGATTTAACTATAAAGCCTCAATAGGTCAAATTAATTAATCACAGAAAACAAGCACGCGCACACACACACACACACCCTACATAGCCTCACTCCCACTGCGCCAATATGGAGAAAAAGGAGAAAAGGAACAGAAGAAACCCCATAGCAGGCTAGAGCTGTAAAGCAAAGCTAGATATACTATAAATGTAAGTAGCATGTCCACCAGAGACTGTGTGTGTGTGTGTGTGTGTGTGTATGTGTGCGTGCGTGTGTGTGTGTGTGTGTTTCTGAAAACTTCTGCCCTTGTGAGAACAAGTTTGAGATTCATGCCTTGAGACATGACATTTTCACTTGTCTTCACTTTTCAAGGAGCTAGTTTGAGATTAGAATAATATCTTGTTTAGATATAACACGTCACATCGATTTTGGAGCGTCAAGCTTCCACTGCTGTTCACGTGTGGTCCATCATCACAGCACATGTCAGAACAAACAGTAGATTTTCTTTTGACAATGGGCAAGTAGCCTTGTAAACGAACTAGTTTGGATCCGTGCATGCTAGTGAGGGACTTTAAAACAACACTGAAGAAATCAGCAACACAACACAACATACCTAGGAGATTCATCACAGCTGAAATTTTCCAACAATCTTCCTCCTTCTGTAGTTTGTCTTGTAAATACCGACATGAATGGTCGTAAAGGATTCTTCACTTCAATGTTAAAGGAATACATTCAAAGGAAACATACGTTAAAGGAAACATTTTGGGCAAAATCCCCTTTTCTGACTTACCCAGACTTAGACAAGATGTTTGATATCATTTTCACCTCTGTACGTCCACTGCTTCAGTTCCAATGTGTCGCATTTCATGTTAACTTAGCATAAAGACATAAAATCATACATCTTGTCTCAGTCTGGTCAGTCTCAAGATTTTCAATGATGTTACAGTTCTTTAGAGTGGAGTGTTCCTTCATTGTGTAGTGTAAAACTAAGATTTTGGAGTTAAGATTATAGTCGTCTTAGGTAGGGTTAATGGTTAGGGAATGAACATAGTCAATGGTAGGTTATCATAAGGACAGAAGTTAAAGCATGTGTGTGTGTGTGTGTGTGTGTGTGTGTGTGTGTGTGTGTGCGGGTGTGTGTTTTCACGGTGACAGTATTGGCACATACCATTTTGTTGTGGATGGAAGGGGATGCAGGGTAATTGTAATGGTATAATCCTTGGCTCAGGGACCTCCTATCACCAGGGTAGTCATACTGATGGAAGGAAGGAAGAAATGAAGGAAGGGAAAGACAAATGAAGGGGAGGATGTAACAGTATTAGATAGTGAATAGATTGCGAAAACAAAATGACCTTTCTCATACTACAATAATCCATAAGAGTACAAACCACTACCAACGATTTCTTGTTGTTTCAAGGATACATACATTTGCCCATCAGCGCATACTAATAAAATATGCATTCAGTGGTTACCTCCCATATACACAGACAAAGGATGGATAGATAGATAGACAGATACACACACACACACACACACACAGTGTGAGTGTGTGTGTGTACTACTATATTAATATTCTACCAGAGGAGGATGTTTCATTGTTCATTGTAGTGTACCAAAAAATGTATCGCTATTATTACAAGATGAAGAGTGACATTGAATTTCTTTTCCCTACTCAGTAAAGCCCAAATAAATGGACACTGAATGTAAACATTTTGGTGTCATTAGACTTTTACACTGTAACATACATTAGCATATATTTATATGTTACAGTTTTATAACATATATTTATATACCATATATAATTCCAATTTGATTAAAACAGGTTTGACCAAAAAAATACATTTTGATATAATTTTGTAGGATAAGAAAATGTGCAGAAAGTTGAGTGAAGGGGCTGTGAACAGCCACTGTATAAAGCTGAACACAAACATACACACACTCACCTTTGGCGAGCTGAGGGATCGTCTCAGGCCATAGACAGATGGATCAGCATATATCACATCCTCCCTCATCCTCCCTGGAAAACGGTCAAAGCGCACCGATGGTGATCGAGCTGGTGACGCAAAGTTGGGTGGCCCAGGAGAGTACGGCCCCCCTGATGATGAGGAGGGTGACCTGGGTACAGATCTGGAGCGTGGCTGGATGGAGAGACGTCTCAT
This sequence comes from Holocentrus rufus, assembly GCA_900302615.1. Lineage (NCBI taxonomy): Eukaryota > Metazoa > Chordata > Actinopteri > Holocentriformes > Holocentridae > Holocentrus > Holocentrus rufus. The sequence goes on from OMLF01019272.1 coordinate 8,664, forward strand.
GGAGGTCTGGGCCATATCCATGGGACTCCCACCATAGCACTGGGATCCCCATGGGTCCCTAGGCATTGGAGGTCCATAAATCGGGAGTGGTCCATCCCTTAGTGACCGGCGCTTCTCTTCAATGGTCCATCGGCGGTCGTATCCTCCCATGGCAGAGAGAGAGCAGATGCTATCTGGTCGAACCCCTGGCGGATACAGAGGGTACTCCTCCACATATTGGGGACTCCCAGAGTAGACCCCATAATAGTCCGCTGAAACTCCTCGGTTTACTGTGTAGTAGCGAGAGGAGCTGGAGGGAGGGGAAAAGAAAATGGAAGTTTAAAGTTTGGGTGATTGTAATTTTGTCCTGCTGGCAAGCATGGCCAAAGATCCATCTGTCTGTCCATTTGTCCACAATGTACACAATATCTCAAAATCTGTTGGGTGGATTACTGTGAAATTTGATGAGCACATGCTCCTCAGAGGATAAACCATCTCAATTTTGGTGACATCATGACATTTCCTGTAGTATCACCTGCAGGCCAAATGTCAACTCTGCATACAAGATATCTGTTTTGTTTACAGTGATATTTGGTGAGTGGACAGAAGATTCCTCTTGATTTTGATGAACCCAGTAACTTTCCTGTAGCTTTACCTTTAGGCCACATTGCCAAATGTAATATCTCAAAATCCGCTGGATGTATTCCATACAATTTGGGAAGCACATACATGTTACTCAGAGAATGAGCCCTGAAAACTTTAGTGACCTCATGACCTTTACTCTAGTGTCATTCTCAGGCAACACTCCCCCACTACTTAAAAATGGTAAATGGACTGCATTTATATAGCTCTTTTCTAGCCTACCGACCACTCAAAGCGCTTTACAATGTTTTGCCTAACATTCACCCATTCACACACACATTCACACACTGATGGCGGAGGCTGTCATGCAAGGTGCCAAACAGCTCATCAGGAGCAGTTAAGGGTTCAGGGTCTTGCTCAAGGACACTTCGAACCTACCAGTTACTAGACGACCGCTCTACCTCCCTGAGCCATGCCGCCCCGTGGCTCAGGATTCCCTGTGCCTTGTTAAAGTGTGTCGGAGAACATCTTTGCCAGAACTCTACTTAATTTGACAGAAATTTAACTACCTGTTCATATCCTCCTGGGAGGCCATGCCCCGGCGCTGGTTGACCCACTGCTGTAGTTGGGTCATGGAGCTCTTCCTCTGGGCCATCCTCTCTGGAGCCGTCCCGGGCACAAAGCCCCTTCTAAGCACCACGTTCTCAAGCTGCTCTCTGGACTCACGCGGTGGTCCAACACCCGCTTCTGGATGACTCTGAGGTGGGCAGTCGCCACTGTAATTTCTAGTTGGAGGAGGATTGCTATTCCGACTTTGGGGTAGGCCATTGGGTGGGTCAAAGGTGCCCCAACCGTTTGGATTGTTATTTGGATGAGGGGTGTGGCTGGAGACAGAACCCTCTCTTCCACTTCCTCCTCCTCCTCTTCTCTCATCACTCATTCTTATGTCCTGGTCTGAGTTGGGGATGGAGGGAGGGGATGTTTCAAGGGTGGCAACTCCGTTAACTTTAGTGTGGGAGGACAGGTCACCGTCGGCTTCGTTGTGTGGCTGCGTCTGTGGATGCTGCACTGCGTGTGAGTCGGGTGCTTTGGTTACCATGGCATGAATGAGCTCAGTTGTAGTGGCACTGCTCTCCAAGTTTGTCCTAAGGGACACAAAAGAGTAAAAAAATGTTAAAAGTTGTCTGAATGCAAGAAAGAGAGATATTCTATAGACTTGATCAGAGATTACATTAGGGTTCAACTGATATGGAAGCTGCTGATAACAGCGATTAATAAACTTGAATGGCTGCAGAGTGTATGCTTCAAAACACTACTCTACAATTCTTGCAAGGAAGTGAATTTTGAAAGCCAGAAATTTCAGCACATGTCAGCATGATCATTCTTGAGGCACTGAAATACAACTCAAAGAATATGACACTTTCTTAAAGCCATATCGCCCCCAGACAATTCTCAAAACAGTCAATGTTTGTTTACGTTTAGGCTCTAAAACGACTTGCTTAAGTGTATGAAAAGGTTAGAGTTAAGCTTAAGGTTAGGACCTTATTTGTCAGGGTCACAACAATAAATACGCAGAAACAAACCCCAAACACTCAGAAATGCTTCACTCAGGACTTGAACATGGGTGGCTCATGTGAAAGTCCTGCATTTTATGTGGACCCAGCCCGACCTCTCTGCTTGGACTTTCTACTATGTCACTTATCGCTGTAAGGGGTGCAAATTTAGGAAACACTCCTGTCATTCGTTTTACAGGGTAGGCACAAACGACCAGCGGAGTCGTTCTTTGTGGGTGGATGCTCTGTCAGTCTATTATTTAACCAGTATTGTGCTAGCAGACAGTTAAAATCTTAAATGTTTCCCATATAAATTTGACAATTTTCATGTCAAATAATTCCAAGCACCTAATGTTTCGCCCAGACTTTTATTCTTGTCAGGGTGGAAAAGCCTGTAAAACTGCATTTAGGCCATCGTAAGGCACTGAAACTCTCCACTGACAGCCATACTTTTTCAGGTTCTTAACTTTATTATTGATTTCACATAAACCAAAAACAAGCAAAAACACACATGTACATCATGAACAACACCCCATTCCACCAACCCCAACCCTGGTGGCAACCCAATACACATTACAATAGGCCTTGAATAAAAATAAGGGGGAAAAGGAAATTATTCTAATATAGAATATAGCCACAAGCAGCGATTTCAGGGTTCAAGCACAGCTGACACAATCAACCGACTTCAAGTCAGAGGAGACTGAGAAGAAATCTTATTTGTTAAGATCAATCAGAATAGAATTAGAATACTTTATTGATCCCTGTGGGGAAATTAAGTATGACAGAACAAGTGGAAATAATATACCAAAATATGAAAACATTCATGCGTGCATGCATTCATGCACACACAACCTCACAAACACTTGACCTCCATGACAAATTTCAGCCTCATAAGTAGACAGCTGCAGTTGCTATAGGGTGGGCACAGCTTTGTGGACCAATGAATGGATAGATTTTTGTGGACCAATGAACTGATAGACTGACAAAGCTGCTCATTTTAGTTAAAAATGGTTCATGAGTTATGAAAGGGGGCATGCCTCAAGTATCGGGGGTGGGACTAACTCACACCAGTTGTACATATAGTGCAAATTACAATAAGACAATTAATGTCACTGTCAACCTCTGTGACAACTTTGGAAACATTTGAATGAAGACGTGTGGAGATATACAGTAGATGTTAATTGATTTTGTATATTTTGAAAAATAATGAGTGATGGACTTCTGAATTGGCCATAGGTTGCACACAGGCAAAGTTTTATCACACATCAGTGGATGTGCTGAAAAAAAATCAGCGCCCTGAGATCTATGGTGTAATTTTAATGCTTTTTTTTTGTTGTTGGTTTTACAAAAAAAAATCCCGGATACAAACGGCCGAAATGAGTTTCCTCCGCAGGGTGGCAGGGCGCTCCCTTAGAGATAGGGTGAGGAGCTCTGTCACCCGGGAGGAGATCAGAGTAGAGCCGCTGCTCCTCCACATCGAGAGGAGCCAGCTGAGGTGGCTTGGGCATCTGTATTGGATGCCCCCTGGACGCCTCCCCAGCGAGGTGTTCCAGGCCCTGAGGAAGACCCAGGACACGTTGGAGTGACTATGTCACTCGGCTGGCCTGGGAACGCCTTGGGGGTCCCCCTGGAAGAGCTGTAGGAAGTGTCTGGGGAGAGGGAAGTTTGGGTGTCCCTGCTCAGACTGCTGCCCCTGCGACCCGACCCGGCCCCCGATGAAGCGGGAGAAAATGGATGGATGGATGGATACTTCAGAATGCAATATCTATGAAAATGTGTTTATGCTTATAAACCACGCCACTTTTCACCAATCATGACCAAGTTTTATACAACGAATTGGACATGAAGTGAGAAATTGTAATGATTATCAAAAATCCAAATAAGATTTTGATTTGTACCAGTCCAGACATGGTTTGTGCAAAATTTGGTGAAGTTTGATCAAAAGTTGTAGGAAGAGAAGCGAAAAATAAGTTTTATATAGAATGCAAACTAGCTAACATATGGCATGGTGAAAATGGGAGTCTCATATCTAGATAGGTGTATCTTCAACCAGGGAATCCTGGGAAGAAATAATTTTTTACATTGGAATTTTGGGATTTCTAGCTCTTATAGTTTGAGATCCAATCCAACCAATATCAATAGGAATCCAGCACTTCGTGCTTGGACCTCTAATGAAAGAAAAACAGGGAAGCATACCAACTCACTTACAAGATAAATATATTGAAATATTAAGGACATTGCTTGGTGTTATTTAACTCACAGTTCAGAAAACATGGAGGGTTTAAGATCTATTGCTTGAGCATAAAAGATATTTGACCGTATCAGTCACAGAAGTCCATGCACCGATGGTTGATCATTTAGCATTATGCATTTTTGCTATTGGCATCTCCATATCTGCTATATCAAGTAAAAATTGTTGCCACTGATTCCAAGAGAGAGAGTGAAGACACTGCCAAAGAAAGGGCCAACATTTGTTTTGCTGGTGTCAGACTAACAAAAAGTGCAAGCATCTGATGAGGCAAAAGAGGTGGGGAGGAGGTGGAGAGGAGCTGGGGAGGAGGTGGACTGCAAAGCGGCTTACAGAGGAAACAGTGAGAGCGAGCAGGCAGGCTAATGCAGCTTAAATAAGGCGTCTGTTTGAGCTTTGCCAATTGGATGTTTAGCAGGGAATCAGCTGAGCATCAGCTGATGAGGGCTGGCTTTGACAGCTGATGAAGGTTAGGTTTTACAGCTAGCTTGACTTCGTGGCCTGACTGAAGTAACGCAGTGCTCAATTTCTACATACCATCTTCCAGAAGAGCACTACACTTGGGAAATTCCAATATTTGTGAATGAAGGACCCTATGTCCTCTGGGTAACATATCCTTAACGAAAGGTTAGGCAGGTTTCATTGCAGGCTTTACAGACTGCTGGGTAAAATCCTCCCACCACTGTGGGAGGATACTATAGACATACTGAAGACACAGACAGACATTCAGGATGGATATCTGTCAGCATGCATCCTTGTAGTACCTCTGTGCTGGCTGGCCGTTGACCTGTGCAGCATCATTCATCACTTTGATCCATTCCTCCTGCTCTTCACGGCTGTCGGCACTAAAGTAGTAGGTCCTGGTCCCAGCGTGCTCAGCCTGCATGCAGAACACAATGGGACCTTTAAACCCCACTTCCTCCTCCTCTTGCCCACCCTCCTCCTTGAACCACAACTGCAGAAGAAGAGAAAACAGAAAGGGAGGCAGGAAATGAGATGGAGACAAACTCTTAGACAGTGCCATCATCACCATCATCATCATCATCATCATCATCACCATCACCAGATTCATCATCTGTACATGCAATGAGCAAGCATGACGTGCGCATGCGCAATCATTTGGTCAAAGTAAGCAACCATCAGCTGTAATATTTTATGGTTTCTGTTGCACCAATATTTCTGAATTACATGCAGTAACATGGAGTAAAGTGGGTAATAGCAGTAGAAGAGGGAAATAACAGAATGTGTTTGTGTGGAATGGGGATCACTATGGCAGTGCAGTATGTATGTTGTGTTATCAAGCATCTCAGCAATAGTAAATCGATGCATGTATTATAACAGACTTATCATGCGGCCATTTAACTCAGGACAAAGAATAAAAATAACTATGAAAGAGCAACATTATACCTACTGCACATTATACCACAGGCACAGTGGAGGACAGCTGAGGTCAGGGGTCCTCGCAGGGATGTATGAAGAGGGGATAGAGAGGAATGAGTAATTAATGGTAAGGGTTAAGGTGTCAAAGGTCATTGAGTGCACCCCGACTGGACAATCTGTAAGGTCTGTGTAGGTGTGGTTATTGTGAAGATACCAGATGCTTTGCAATGTGTTGCTATAAGATTGTAAGATTATATTCTCCTGTGGCTAAGTGTATAACTGATATCATACACATAGCCACAAGATGAACAAGAAGATCTCCAAATACTGGGATGAAAATAATGACGGAAATATAAATTTTCTATAAATAGAAAATAAAGATAATAAAAACACACATTTGTTGTAATTCACAAATACACCACATGAGGGCAGCACAGACAAAGAAATTGGATCTAAACACCATTTATTTTAATTTACATTAAAGACATTCACCTGTACAGCAACAAAACAAGATAAAATTAAATTTAAATGTAAGGCATTCAAGGTGTGGTAAAAATGTACCAAACCTTGAATTCCACTCTTGCATCCAAAGCGAGGTGTCTACAAGTTTAAAAAATCTACATATCTGTCATATACATTTTAAAAACATTTTAATTCCAGTTAGAATTAAATATCAGCTTCACAACTGAAAACAATCCTCATGTGAATACAAAATTCAGTCCTATCAGAAGCTGGGATTTCTGAAGACTGAAAGGCTGCATTTCACAGTGTTCAAGGACTTTTGAGGTCTGGGATTAGATAATCAAATTCATTTTAAGACTTACAAATCTTTGCATAGCACTGCTGCATATCTGTGTGTGCTTGTTTCAGTTATGTGAACATCTTTATTATGTGACTGTTTCGCCAGATTAGTTGTATATTTGCCCTTGGCTGGTGATTATAGCAGCAGTGACTAAAGGTAAACAAATGTGACTCTCTATATGTGTGTATGTATGTTTTTGTTTGTGTGTTCGCGTGTGTGTGTGTGTGTGGAGGAGGGGTATACTGGCATAAGACAGGGGGAGGAAATGATGTCACTGAGAAACATGAGTCACATCCTTCCACGCTGGAGTGTACTGTAGTCCCACCCCAAATGGTGACAGGAGGTGATGCAATTGGATGAAACTGCTGCGTAGTAACTGCCCATAGTAACCTAGCAACTGGGGGGATGGAGCAAGTAATTATGTTACATGGGACACCCACCCCCCTTCATTGTCCCCTCCATTCATCCATCCATCTATTTCTCACCATTTGTTGTTTTTCTTTCTGAATAATAATGACAGCAATAACAGTAATTATGACAATAATAATAATTATTATAACAACAACAACAATGATAATAATAATAATAATAATAATATTAGTAGTAGTAGTAGTATAGCGTTGTTGTTGTTGATGTTGTTGAAACTGGGACATGGAACCCATATATGATGCATCACCTAAAATTAATTATTTACGTTATGGGGACCTGGTTTTTGTCCCCATAATTGAGGCAAGTCCCCACAACATGACTGTGTAAACAGATTGAGGTCCCCACAACGTGACAAATACCTGGTACACACACACACACACACACACACACACACACACACACACATAAACACAAATACTGTCCTCTGTCTTTCTCAAGTTGTCTCTGAACTCAACATTGAACTGAACATTGAAGTTCATACCGTTGAGCTTAAAGCTACAATATCAATATGCAAGTTTTTTGGCTTGACCACAACGGCGAGGCCAGGCCTACAAACGTCAATGTCTGTCCATGACTGACTGACTGATGTGATGTTACACCTTTGGTCTGCCGTGTGTTGGAGTTTCCACATTCATTGGCCGTTGCTCTTTCAAAATGAATGGGCGCCAACACTTTCCTATAACGTCCTAAGGGGGTGTATAAAAATTGCGATTTAAACCAGGTTGACATAGGAAAAAAGCGATTTTTGTGAAATGCTTGTCATAAAGAACCAATTACATATTTTGTTGCATCTACATTAAACTAAGATATTCCAATGGATTTTACACTTTTACAGGGGTCTTTATTTAGCTCTACTGCAGAGGGTCCAAAGCTTTTATTAACTAATCTCTGTTTGATAAATATATTTGCTCATCTTTTATTATGAAGCCTCCTTGTTTCTGATTAGCATCTGCTCTTTGGACCGACTGTGAGAGAGGGGATGCGCTTATTTTTCGCTTGTCTCCCGTAAAGTTTCAAGTGGTATATTGTCAAAGCATTCTAAACTGAGTACCAGCTGAGAGATGGAAGCTTGAGTCGTTGCAGGAATATCGCTGAAACGTAATTTTTGCTACGTGAAACACTGGTGCAACCAACCAACAAAGTGAAATTCCAGTGTTTTGTTGTCAGCATGTCATTTTAAACGTCGCCATGTCGGGATGTCACAGGCAATATACCTTACTAGCACAGAGTAGTTGCAGAAATGTCATGTTCACGTCTTTTCAAAGTCTGTCAAAGATGTCCAGTGAACATCCTCATGAAGTTCAGGATGAAAGTTTTTCCAACGTCTTCATTAGACATCTTGTGAAGGTTTGTTTTTGACAACATCAGGATAGGTTTGCAAGGTTGAAATTTAAGATGTTTAAGACAGAAAGCTGTCTTTTTGTACTTCTACTGACCATTCAGGAGGTGTTCCAACCTTTTATTCAAGTTCCGCTCTCTGATTTTTCGCACTGCAGAATCTCCTGCATTCTAGTACACCTCACTAACCACGACACTACAGCAACTGAATGGAATAAACAATACTCCTGGCAATTAAAACTACTTACACGCACTGTCACAATTGTGTTGAAAAACCCAGAACAGCCATGGAAGAAAAAGAACGAAACAACATTTTATTTAAACTTGAATGTAGTAAAAACTATTTTTTTTGCATCATGACTTGGCTTGGCAAAATTAAACTCACTCAGAGTTTAAGGTCTTAGTTTTTAACACAGGGCTGGGCGATATCTTTCAATAAAATACCTCAATTTTGATATTGTGACAGTGTGGGGATTTTTTTTAAATGTATTGAACATCTGTAGAAGATCAGTAAATCAATAAATAAACAAATATAACTGTTGGGTTGCCTACTACTTTACATACTTATTTACATGCAGACAAGAAAACAGGCGACTGTCAAGGTATTTCTGTGGATGGAAAAATCATGTGGACATCACTGTCACCCTTATCTTTCTTATTTGTTTAATTTGTTAACTACAATTATTTAGCTTTTTACTTATTTCATGTAGCCTAATAGTCAAATGCTTCCATTTAACATCCTATCAACCTCAGTAAGAGTAAAGTATGTAAATTCAGATTCAAAAAACTATTGATCCCCACAGGGAAACTGCTTAAAGTCAAAAACTTTCTCAACAAGCACGTTTAGAAAGGCACAGCTTAAATAAATAACTGGTAAAAATATGAACAGTAATAACAAAATAAAATGCTAACGCATGCACACATGTACATTACCACTATCTAGACCACAATCTATAATATAAAGTATTGTAGGTCAGTGACACACACTCTATTGGTGACCTCGCTGGAAAACTGATTTTAATGGTCAAGCTACATTTTCACAGAATCCACACGAACAACATTCCCATCATAGCCTGTGGCAGTAATTAGGCCAATTCAGGTGACTGTCTCTGCTTTGTCCCATAACAGATTACAGATTTATCTGCTATGTTTTGTTTTCGGTGCCTGAACAGAACTGTGACACTGCGGCTAACAGCGGTAGCATCGTTAGCAGAGTAGGTTTACTGGGGCTACCTGGTCGGTTAGCTTTAGCTGGATAATTGGCTAGCTAACACGCGTTAGAAGCCAGAACTGTGTCTCAAATCACGCACTTCTGTACTTACGCTTACTATTTTGAGTACGTAAGTGTGTTCACACTGACAAGTATGACAAAATGCAGTGCACTGGAAATACCCAGATGTTGCACTCAAAACAGTCAAAAAGTTGAGTGTGGAACAATGGACACTTACCACCCTCAACGTCGGCATCAATTGGAAGGGGCGGGCTAAAAGCTGATTCTACTTTTTGTTCTAGGACTGTTAATACTGTTAATAAGTTTTTTTTACTTGCCAGAGCCAGAGAGGCAACTGCGAGGGAGGAGAAGAGATGTCACTTCAGTCATATGCTGTATTACAATATTTACACAGTGTAATCTCAGTCATGCTTTGTTAAGCTTATGCGTAATCATGAGCATAACACAGCATTGTTGGTTGGTTGTGGAGAGGCTGCCTGTATGGGGTCATGAGAGTGATGGGCTGACTGAGGCAGGGGTAGTCATCTTCCCCAATAATGCAGCAGCCTGGCGAAAGGTATTTCCACAGGAAATAGATGGGGCTGTGCTTCAACACCCTCGCATCATGCATTGAACCAGGGAAACTGATGAACACATCGATGAACTTGGCCATGTGGTCACAGACAGCGTGGAACTGGATAGAAAAGTTTTCTATTCAGGTAGCAGGCTGCGACCTCTGCTGGTGGCTTCACTCAGACGTGGCAGCCATCAATGCTGCCAACAACCCGATGAAAGGCTGCTGACCCGGCCAGGTGTGTAAAACCTGCACCCTGGTGAGGCAAATCCTCTGCGGATGGAAGGTGGAAGAGCTGGGGGATTCTATTTAATTTTTCAATGTAATAATTTTTCAAAAATTATTGCCCTTTAAAACCTCCACAGCATTGTATAGTCATCAATCCATTACATTTTAAACATCTTTTAAATTTTAATGTTATGTGTTGTCTGTTGCATTGCACTTTGCATGACTGTCACAAGCTTTAAGTAACATTCAGTACAGTTAAATGAATGCCTCTGCTCTCACTCTTATGTTGTCACTTTATGTTGATGTGAAGACCAATAAGAACACAACCCCATGACCTTAAATTATGGTTTATTCAAAGTTTGGGATAATTCATAATCGTAGGCTGAAGGTTATGATTGTTTTCTTTTGCATTCTGTTATATTGTTAAGACTGTTAAGACTGTATTGTTATCAGCTTTAATGTATTGATCAGTCTAGCTAGCTCACTGTCTTTGAGCCACCAACCTGTAAATCAACATACTTGTACATTTTCAACAAGTAGGAGGAGTTGGAGGAGACGTTCAATCAGAGAACAATAGTCGGCTGAGGTATTTTCGCGGGCTACAGTAGATGGTGGTATTTCTCCGTCCGGTTGTGATTCACCATTAGAGACAAGTAGACTGTTGCAATCATCATTTCCGGCAAGTGGACAATGGTAGTGTGCGATTTGAGACACAGCTCAGGTGTGTTATCTGTTTGTACTAGCAAGAAAGTTAAAATATTACTAGAACTGTACTTACCAAAAGAAAATGGGAGCACTGACTTCTCAGGCGGTCGACAGTCTAATGCACATCAAGCCATATTATGTACAGTCCAATACTGGCATAAAAAGTCACCAAAAGTACCAGGAAGACAAGCTCATAGAGAGGTCAAGTCTATAGCTTGGAATGGCCGAAGTGTCATGGCCAGCAGCCAGCAGCATTGGCTTCATTTTTCAGCTCCGGAGGTTGCTGCTTGAGCCAGCCCTTGAATCACTCACAGTCAGCTGTGGCAGCTGCTGGTGCATTTCTCTTATCTGCGGCTTTGTTCATCTGGTGCAGGTTTGCACCACAACACGTAGCTTAGTTTAGCTTAGACTGGCTGCAGAAAAATGGTGCTGGTGCTGATAGGGTTAAATGGAGCCGGAGCCTGTGATTGGCTGAACTGCATTTGTGAAACTTTGAGCCGTCAGAGAAGTCTCAAAAATCCACACATAAATGCAATAGAGTGCACACGAATCCACATGAATCTGTAAATGAATGTAGTTGTTCTCACATATGTCTCAAATGTACCATATTTACATTAATCACTAAAAAAATGCCAATGCAACTGTGTTATAAAATTACATATTTGGGGATTTTTGGGGGCATTTTCTCATGAAAAATATTTGTGAACAAGAAAAATATTTGTGAACATTAACTATTTATGTGCATAAAAATGTATATATTTGTGAGTGCATATCTGTGTTTACAAATTGTTTTTTGTTTATTTGTGATTTTTGAGACTTAACTGACCCGATAGGGAAGGCCTAGAACTTGGTTTGTCACTCACTGACTTCCTGCATTACTGACTTACTGACCTTTTCACAAATAAGCTTTTGGAACCTCCTACTGACGCCAGCTAAACGTTGCTAGGGGTGGGGCAGAACTAACCTACTGGAGCCCCCTAGTGGTGATAACAAAACGTTCCAGCAAGTACAGCTATGGTTGTTGTAGCTTTGCTGCAGGGCATCCATACACAGCCAGACTGATATGTTTTCAAGAAAGTACATGGCAATAGACAGATGGGAATATAAAAAAAAGGTTAAGTTGAATCGTCTCTTCACAACAGTATATTTTACCATTGCTCTTTGTCTTTTACAATGACGCATGCATCAAATTAAATAACTGATTAAATGAGCCCTGAAAAGTCCATGACAAATAGCCCTTTACATGGACACAGATACCATCACCATTGGCGTGTACTGGCTAAGCATTTCTCTCATAGCTCACTGCTCATTTGTGCCTCCCTATGCACTCCTCCCCAACCGATATCTGCACCCTGACATTTAATATCCTCCATATCTGCACCCAGGGGTGGAATAGACCCTCTAACCCCCCAGAGGAATGTGTTACCCATAAACATCACGCTCTATGAATCGAGCATATAGTGAAAAATTGACTATCTGTTCCCAGTGCTGCGCAGCACAGGATATCTCAGCACTTACGGCCAAGGTGTGGACAGGCACTATTTTATTCACCCTGAGACTGTGTCAAAAAGATCACTTGCAGATATGGAGTTCTGCAGCTCAGGATTAATTAGAAAGGTGCATTTTCTTAAGAAAATGTGGGTGATTGCTGTCAAGCAATTTTGGTTGATACACACTGCTAGGACAGTAAAAACACTGGGGTGTTTCTTGGTCATTGTTATATGTTCTGGGAAGTTGTTAGGCTGTTCTGGGTAGTTGCTCATCTGTCGCTAGGTGGTTGCTATGGCGTTCTGGATGGTTGCCAGGGTGTTGCTAGGTGGTTCCTAGGGCATTGCTAGGCGGTTGCTATGGTGTTCTGGGTGGTTGCTAGGCAGTTGCTAAGGCATTGCTAGGTGGTTGCTATGATGTTCCAGATGGTTGCTAGGATGTTGCTAGGCAGTTGCTATGGTGTTCTGGGTGGTTGCTAGGGTGTTACTAAACGGTTGCTAGGGTGCTCTGGGCGGGTGCTAGGATGCTAAGGGTGGTTGCTAGGTGCTGCAGTGGGAGGCTGTTGTTACAGAGAGTGTTGGGAGAGACGGAGAGCTGCGTGGGTATCTGGGTCCAAGCCTGCGTCTGTGGCAATCAGTTACGCTCCCTTGTTGCTTCTGAAAATTCCACTAATCATTTTCTATGGGGGAAAAAAGTTTTGCAGGAATTGTGAAAAATCAGTGCATCAGATCGCTTAGCTATATACAAGCACACCTCAATGAATCGGGTTGAACGTTTTACAGTTCATTTGCCGCAACTGCAAGAGGAGTAGCGTGCAGAAAATTAGGTGAAGAAGAAGAAAAAGAATATGAAATCGGATAACGATAGTGTGATTGCTTGACAGCAATCACCCAAATTAGATATTTTTTAACTGAAGGTGCCAATTTGTAATACTCAAAATATCGCAATGTTCTTGCCAAAACATTCAGGAACAGTAACAATAAAACATATTCTTGTATACTTGTGTTATCTGATCAAAATGCCTCATTAGAATCACTTCAGATTAAGGGCTTCCAATTGATAAACTAGTGCAGCATGGATCAACTTTACAATAAATATGTAATTAATCAAACTACACCATATCCATATTATCATGACATTGTGGACGACATTGAGTGGATCAGATTTTCTTTTAATGAAAGGACATCACCAAATTAATATATTTGTCTTGCCCTATAATATATAGCATATATTTTATATATATCATATCTAAACATATCAGCTCTCCCTAATTTACATTCACAGAGTTATACAACAACAGTCTTATGCTGTAGGCTGCTGGAGCAGTTGGAGTTTGCCTTGCTCAAGTGGAGGTACTGCAGTAGAGCATTTTTATACAGTATGTCAGGGATTTGAACATCAGACCATGGTGGAGACAACTGGTAGCCATGTGAATTAACAGTCTAGATGCACTGACAGCATTTCATAACTTGTGATTGAGGCCTGAATGAGAGAGATCAGCTGGAAGACCATGACCGTAGGTCTCTGTTCTTATATAAACCCTTCCTCCCTTCATCAATATTCTGTCAACACTGTTGTGGTGCAGGATGTGTGTGTGTGTGGGCGTGGGTGTGGGTGTGTATTTTCATCTAGCTAGCCAAGCCTAGCCTGCAGGAAATGCTATCAATGCAACCATTTAAAATGCAACACCAGTCAAAGCAGGCTATTGAAATGCTGCCCCTGGCTATCCTCACACAC
>OMLF01019272.1:22936-34476 GCA_900302615.1 Holocentrus rufus
ACACCCAAACCACCACAAGTGTACAGACTTGTGAATACATATACATAACATACTCACTGTCACTGTCCCGCACCCACACACCCACCCACATACACACACACACACACACACACACACACACACACACACACAGTAACATGGCTTTCAAAATGCAGGTTATCAGCTATTAGCCATATGCAACATATGGCTAATAGCACAACTCACAGTACCACAAGAACTACTATCATTTGTGCCGAAAGATGCATTATGTTCCTACCATTTTTGTTTTTGAATTTTGCTTCAGCCAGTGAAATTGTGCTGCAAGAAATTTCTTGCTAGAGGTCCAATTATTGTTAATTTTTAAGATTCTGTTATTTTGGTCAGTTCAGCAAAATGATTCATTCACTGATTCTTTCATCTTGTTCGTTTGTTCAGTGGTCATGCTCGAGTACAGTACACTCGTCAGGTCATTCAGTGAGTGAGTGGAGCGAAGTGTGTGTGTTATGCCACTTACATCCCTCTGGGCTGCTCGGGAGTTAAAGGAATAATAGCCTTTTTCCGACTTACCCAGACTAAGACAAGATGTTTGATACCATTTTCACCTCTGTACATTCAGTGTTTCACTTCCTGCAGGTAGCATTTTGTGTTAGCTTAGCATTAAGACTTGAAATATATAGGAGTCATTAGCCTAGCTCCGTCAAAGTGAAAAAAAAATAAACCTTAAATAACCTAACTCCAAAGCTGTCTTACAAAAAGTAAGTTAGATGGTAGGAACTATAACCACACATGTATTTAGTGTTTTTGTTTCTATGGTAGACTGGTAGACTGTATATCAACAAAAACATCTTGGCTAATGACAAGATCTAATTATTTGGTAAATGTGATGAATGCAGTTGTTTGTGTTAATGGTTTCAAACAGCTTACTGGTGATTTCTTCTGGCTTTGTCATAATGATAAAAAATCTACAAGCTCAAATATTGCCTCGCTTAAGCAAGGTTATGGAAAGTGCCACACCTCACCATATCCAAGACATCTCAATAAAATCTTCTAACAAGAGAATATGCTACAGCAAATCAGCAAAGTTTGGGAGGCATTTCTAAATTGCTAGTTGTACTTGGGTCAAATGCACAAAAGAAACCTTAGTCCATAACACCGAATAGATATAAAGCAGGCCAGCTGTCTCTGTCCTTCACATAAATTGAGTGCTGAAGAGATTCACACAGAATCAAAATCTTTTCTCCTAATTTAATCTCTTGTTCTCATTCTAATCTCTTCCATCAACTGATGCTCCAATCAGACCTGCACACGCAATGACTGGCAGGTAGGGAGGAGCCCTGCTTGTAAAGAGCAGCCATGATTGGTTGTTACATAACCTTCGGTCGCCTGCGAAGGCCCTATTGAAATCGCGCTGTTTATTATTATTATTATTGGTACAATTGGCATGAACACACACTTGACCTCCATGCCAAATTTCAGCCTCTTAGGGAAAAAAAGTGTGGCTGCCACAGGGTGGGGAAATGCTGAAAACCTTACATCACGAGCACAGATATTAAAACATTTTACTTGGATTATATTTGTGCTCGTAAAAAATGTCAATATTCGTACTGGATACTTATTTCATCCAAGCACTGGCTCATCCCTACTATTTCTGGTGATTTTTATATTTATATATCAGACAATGGTTAATCACAGATCACAGATTATATTTTCTTTCTCAAGGGGCTTCTTTTGTTTTGTTTTTTTTTGCTGTTTTTACTCAGGTTGTTAAGAATGATGAGGCCAAGACAGAACTTGAGCAGTGCACCATGGCAATCTTCATCTGAAGAGAGCCAGAGGATCCTCTCAACCCAGCAGAGGATATCAGCATCGTGACTGATGGTGTGGAGATACTGAACGAATGCCATCAGTCACAAATGCTTGTGCCATGTTGTTTGGCCTCACTTATGCACCTATCCCACTGAACTCAAATTTGCCTTTGATGCCTTTCAAAAAAATGTTCATGGAGATTGAAAGTGTCAAGTGTCAAGCTGCTGACCTCTGACTTAACTGAAACTTTATGAGATAACTGTCAAGCTGTAGACCATACACCAAACTGAGATTTCCTGAGATACTCTATGCAGAAGAACTTAATTTGTCATTTGCTCCTCTGGATTTAAGTTGATTGAAAGTGCTTGTTATGGAACTTTTGGATATGAGAATAGACTCATGGTGAACTTGCAAAGATCACTCGTGGTTCACCATGTAAGAGCACAGTGCACTGCACACTGTTTTTTTTTGATACAAGGCTTGTACTTGAGACCTAATTTAATCAATTTCATCTTCACTGTCACTGTTGTGGCATGCAGATCAGATTGATGCAGTGGATGATGTATGGGGTTGCCATTCGTATCCCTTCTCTAGACTGCAAGCATCATGTCAGTGTTGCGCTCGTGAGACGACAGCGTTCATGCGACACTGGAGTGACTGTCTATACCGGTTCCGTCTGTCTGTAGCTTTTCAAAGTGTAAATTTGAGCAGCCAGCCTTTCTCTGTGGTGTGCAGTTTTGCTTTGATATGTGTGAATATCCCTGATCTCTTTCTCCATCAACACTGATGCATATGATTTACAATTTACACTGAACCTGGCAGCAAAGTATTTTCAAATTTCGACCTATGTTATATAGCCCATGGCTATGTAGGACCGACAAATAGGTTCCCAAAATATGATGAGCGTAGATAGATTTTGATATAACAAATAGCCTAGGCTGCAAAATGTGGATAAATGATTCAATTCAGTGCCTTCTTACTGGGCATCGCCTCGCGTTTATGCGCATATTGTCGAGAAAATGGACTTGAAGCATAAATAAATGCTTCATGTCGCAGTTACACCCATGAGTCGTAGCTGAGATGCGCTGTGTGCTGTGTGCAGCACTGTGTGCAGCACTGCTGCCGTGGGCTATACATGGCAAATTGTGGTCACAGAGACCTGTGAGGGATGTTAATTGGGACACGTGCAGTACATGCTGTGGGTATGCATGGCGTACCACATGGCCTATACTATGTTGCCATCGGGCCGAGTGTTTTTGTTCCGCCACACATGATTCGGGCAAAGTTGATGTGCTGAAAAGGGCTGTAAACATAATTAAGTGAAAAGGACCATTATTTTATATAAATAAATGACATAAAGAACATACCAATGCTTGCATGCATATAAAGGCCCAATAGGCATAATATACCCGTTAGTACATGATGTCCAGGACAGTAGACAGAGAATTTTAACTTGCTATTGTGGCATCATGCATGAAAAGGTTGAAATTTGAACATGTACTATACATACTTTCTTACATACTATAGATACTTATCTCCCAGCTATGGCCACACCCCTCACTCTTCTCTCTCCAGTATAGGATCAGTCACTAAAGCTGCAGGTATGCTCAGGTTTCAACAGCTCATTCTCTTCACATGGTGAAGAGAGATTCACATGGTACACGAAACTATTAAGAACACTCTACTACAAAACTATGATGTGAAATTGGTTCTTTTTCTCCTCCAACATCTGTTATTTTTGGATAAAATACCTTGTATTGTATGTTTTTGTATAACTGCATTATTTTCATTCTTTTTAACTACTGTATACATTGGATATAAGGACCGAGCTCTTTATCCCTTGAATTTTGAAACTCCAAAACTCCAAAACTCCAAAAATACATTTTGTCATTTAATAAGATATTTATAATAAAACACATCAACTACTCTGCACTATACCTGAGATGTTCCAGTTACACAACCACCATACTAATCACAATGCTGAACTGCCACCTAAGTGGAAAATGAATTACATACGGCTCCTGTCCAAACAAAACATATGTGAAGTGAACATTTTGAATTTCTGAACCATAATGCCTTGAAAATCTGTGAATGAATGGCACTCGTGTCTTTCTCAATACCCATGGCTGAACAAGGTACTTAATCCCCAACTGCTGCAGTGGAGCTGCTCAGTGGGCAACAGTGTAGACTGTGGATGTACTGGGCAGTTTGCATATGCGAACATGTGTAATTGTGTGAGTGTGAAGAAGGGCGTCACTGCTGGCATTCTCAGCAAACTATTGTAAATCCAGAAATGGAATTGAATCACATGTGCTGCAAGTACAATTTTCAGTAACACTGAAATTGTCCTACAAGTTGCATTTGTCTTGTAACATTTTGCAGATTTTCTTGCACATTTTCTGGCAATGTTCTTGCAAGGTTTCTTGCATATTTTAGAATGTTTACTTCATCTACAATTTCTTTAGACAGAAATTTAGAATTAACAACAACCTTTTGAAAAAAATCAGACCAATCCATTAATAACAGTCCTTGTCATGCTCCTAGACAGCTACCAAATGGCTAGACAGTAGACAGTTGTCTCTTTCTAGTTTGTGGGTCATTTTAACCTGACAGTTGTCAGAAATAAAAGTGGTTGGACAGGAATCCCCAGCCAGCTTTGGAGAAAGCATGTTGAGACAGGATCAGAGAGACACAAACAACCTGAGTATCTGAGCCCCACCTCTATGATACCCTGAGGGATCCTGTCATGTGAAACGAGACACCGTGAGGCCAAGCATACAATGTACTTCAGCGAACCAACAACCAACTAGCATTAACACTTAGAAAAAACACCTCTTGACCAGCCATGGCAGGGCTTTGTCGCTGACACTTATCTGTCATTATGCAACTCATAGTCATGCTGTCTGCCTGCACACTCAGGACCACATACCTCAGCAATCAAGACATAAAACAACTTTTTCTTATTTGGTATCTTCAGAGCAAGGATGTAATGGTGGGTAAACATGTGTGAACTCAGCCTAACCACCATTTCATCAGTGGAACAGAGTTTACCAGCTTTTAATCTTAGAATGGCAATTCATACATGATAATAAGCAGCAGCAAACTAATGTAAGTCGTATAAAGATTGAGTGTTTTCTGGAAAAGCATAAACTAATATATTTGAGAGAAAAAATGGAGATAAACACGAACGACACAATGTCATGCCAAAATAAGACAATGAGGAGAAAGGTGAAATTTAAGAAACTGTCATCCACATAGCCTACTGTGAATTAGGCCACTAATAAGGTTAGAGTATTTTTTAAGATATTTTAAGCCTTTTCCACAAATTAATATTCAGCCAAATATAAAGATCCTTGTGTGGATACATATTACATTAATAAAGCATTTATGACCAAAATAAGGTCACAGATTTGCACAACCAGAGAAATCAGTGCTGTTGGAACTGTTGTTACTTTGGAATCATTCTCAAGTTTATCTGTAAAAATCAGCTGAACAGTACATCAACTACCTCTCTTGGGTATGTTAGAAAAGGTTCCACTAATATGGGTTTTTGAAAGCAATAGGTGGCTAATATTTTATGGTAATATTCAATATTTTTAAATTGGACGATTTTCATGTCAAAATGTATTCACTATTTCACTGAGCATTTTGGTCTAAATGCTTAGTGATGACTAAAGTACTGAAGCTCAGGATAATGCAATGCACATGCAGAATCTGCTAAAAATATCTCATTAGAATTAATTTAGGGTAAGAACTTCCCATTGACATCCAGTATAGATTTGTTCTACTATAAGTATATAATCAATCAAACTGCATCATATTTTGTGTGTAATATCAGAGGTGGATGATACTGACTGGACCAGCTCTATATTATTATATTGGTCATGCCCTAATTTCAACTTGCCCTCAGAACAAGCAGGAAAATGCCCACAGTCATCATATTTAGTCTGTTGCCTCAGCCCAACAGAGAAAGTCAGTGTCAATACCAAAACAAATAAAGCACTGTCACTTTGCCCCATAGTCTGCATCAGTGGCATCATGCCCATTCAAACTAAGAGCAGCACATGCCCCCTATATTTTTTTTTTAAACTCAACTTTTTTGTTCTTCTAAAAATAAAATTGTATCAGAAAATTCAATTGTAGTTGCAGCACAGACAGGTTATTTTTTCTAAGAACGTGGCTGAACCAATGCAGAATTTGGTTGGGTAAAGCTCCTCATGTCTCCTTTGAAACAGACAGAGCAGTGAGATGCTGCAGACAGAAGACATAGACTCCAACAAGAAGCAGGAATACTATTTGCAGTAATCAATGACCACGCCAGGCAAAGAGCTATGAACTGGTATCATGTATTCTTTTTGGAACATAAAATTAAAAAAAACACATTAAAACAAAATACCATACACTTCTATAACAAATACTTCAACATACCTCAAGTTCAGATATACAACAACTCAGTTCTTTGGCTGCTCTTTCTTTCTTTCTGACTTGTCTAATTAGGTGGTTTTCACTGATTAGGTTTAAACCAAATACTCAGTCCATTCACTGTAACCTGTCATGGTTATTACTCAGGCACAGGGAATGTGGCTGACTGCATTACAAAACAGTTTCACTTCAGTTTAGCTCTGTGGCCAAATGTACAATTCATCACTAAATGCTAATGTGTTTAGCTCAAAGTCCATTAACTTGAACTCTGCTAGCTTAAATAGCAGTTTTTTATGCGACTCACCACAGAAGTTTGTCTGTTTGACTCGACAGGTTTCTGTGACCAGGGCTTCTGTCACACACACCTACAAGCTTTCAACAAAGTACAGACGGTTGCCACCCTGTTTTTTAACATTTTATTTTAGTTTCATTTTTACCGTTCAGCAACAGGTCCTCTCTCGTTGGCATCTCAACGCAACTAACTCTTTGTAGCTTGGTCTACTTGCCAACTCTTTGTGACCTGGGTTACAACAGGCCTCATCATTCTTGCTCTGTTGTGTTAAATTTCTCCTATTTAGTCCTTTGCACAGATCCTAATTCAGTTATTAGCAATAACAAAATGTGATAATTTATTAAATATGCCTAGATAAAAGGGGTTATTTCACTGTATTTTCGGTTAAAAAAAAAACAAACCAAAAGATGATAATAAGAAATCAGATTAAAATTGTGCTACCAACAGTTTTGAACTGTTATCAGAAAAAAAAGTAGGTCCTGACTTCACAGAACTAATGTAGAAAGCAGCTATTCATGACTATGGACCTTGTCTCAACAGTCATTTGAACAGTAAAACAAGGTTTTGGTGCAGGCTACCCTATTGTCATCTGTCTAAAGTTACCTGGGGATTTCACGACTGATAAATGTGAACAATTGTGAATGTGTATAAAATAGATAATTTCATAACATGCTTTGAAAGAGAGTAGAGTCCTGATAGTCATACTGGCTTTGGAGTTAGACTCACTCATGGGAAATTTCAAATGCATATAATGAAAATTTTCTGTGTGAGATACACATAAAAACCACAAAAGATTGATTTTAGTAAGTAAATTGAGACTATGCCTCGTCAGATCTTGATGACTTATTTCAACCTGACAAACAGGAACAAAAATAGCTACAGAAGTAGCACAAGCACAGATATATATCTGACAATGGTTTCTGGATGAGAGACATTCAAGTCCTGAATAAAGATGAAATGATGTGTCATGTGGATGTAGGTTAGCTGAGTTTATTTCTGTTGAGTAAAGCTTTATGTAAGTTGGGATGCTGGCCTTGTTGCTTCTCAGAGTCAGAGTGAGAGACATAGGCACTGACAGTCCTCTGTCCATGTCTTCCCTCTCTCACCACACTCTTTGCTCAGACTTGTCCTCTTTCTGTCTCTTATCAGCCACTCTTTCTGTGTCCCTCCTCATAGCGCAATAACTATTTGTTTCTGTGTCGCTCTCGGTACATTTAGCTCAAATCACTTTGTGATTTCAGTGTGTTTGCCATGGCAAACACACTCGGGTAACACACTCTGGGTCAAAGTCCAATGCAAGTCTGCAACATGTACAGGCCACTCTGTCCTGGATTAAACTTGTATGTGGTTATAATTGTCTTCTTAATGAAAATGGAAACTGGTCCAGTCAGTGTGCTCAACCTCTGATATGATGGATGCGATGCAGTTTGTTATTATTATTATCATTATTATTCTTATTATTATCACTATTATTGGCCTGGGATTCATTGGAGATTTACTGTCCAAAGGTATAAATGAAACAAGAAATATAATGGCTCTTCACATGCTTTTTCCATCCCTAAAGAAGACAAATTTGAGGAAAACACTTTATAGTTGGAAATTTTAGGCATGAAAATGTTAGGATTCAAAGATAGTGGGTATGGGCACAATTACAAAATGTTTCTATCAATATTGGTCTTCAAAATTCCTTATCAGTGGAACCATTATTTCAAGGTCCCCTCCAATGCCAAAAAGAGCATTAACACACACACACACACACGCACACACACACATACACACATGCAGATGAGGTAAAGCAGCTCCAATCTATTCCCCGAGGGGCTCTTGAACAATCACTAAAGACACCATGTGACTCAGTATGAAATCAGCTTCTATCAATCATCCAGAACCAAACCAACGCCCTTCATAAAGCCTCAGCAATTTTAAGCAAGAGACAAGTTCAGACATCAATCAGTCGTTGTTTTGCAATAGGAAAACCATACAAAATGCAAAAGGAGGGTTCTTAAAGTTTGTTTATTCATTTTATTTATTGGCCAGGGCAGTGGCTCCATTTAGAACCACCATGACTCAAAGGACCCTGTAATTTGTTAAAATAATAAGGGGAACTGTGCCTTTCGTTGGTTAGGAACATTTTCTGCATTCATTTAAGGCACACTATGAGGCATCAACTGCCACGCAAAAGAAAATGCCAATTTCTGTAAGGGGGGTAAAGGATTAAGAGAAATCAGCATATTTAAGCTGGATTTCTGATGAAGAAATTATTAAATTATCGGGTCTTGTAAGTCTTTTCTCCAATTGCTGACCAGCTTTTTACAAGTGTGCATGTGCAAAAAAGAGTGGATAAGGAAACTGACGTGATAAATACAATAAATACACACTGTAAAATGTGCAGGAGAGTAAAAAATTTTACATGCTCATTGAAAAACGCTCAACAATTGTTTGTGAATGTTATCTCCAGAGAAGCTTGTTGAAATCCTTGTTTTCATCAGAGCTAACATAACTAGAGGCTCACTGACAGCTGACAGCTGCAAACAGCTGCAGCCGCTCTGTCAGCAGGGGTGATCTGGCGGGAGAATCCTGATTATTGAGGAGTGCATGTATATGGAGATTTTCAGTAATCATAAGGTAAAATCTGGTCCTTAGTAAAATAATCTGGTTACTCTAAATCAGGTTTCTTTCTTACTCATTCCTATTTTTTTCTTCTTACCATTCACTCTGAATGGTAAGAAGAAATCCTTCTCTTAATGTACAAAGCCCTTAATGGTCAGGCACCTTCATATCTTAAAGAGCTCATAATACCTTATCACCCCACTAGAGCACTGTGCTCCCAGAATGCAGGCTTACTTGTGGTTCCTACCGTCTCCAAGAGACAGTAGAATGGGAGGCAGAACTTTCAGCTATCAGGCTCCTTTCCTGTGGAATCATCTTCCAGTTTGGAAGATGATACATTTAAGAGTAGGCCTAAAACTTTCCTTTTTGATAAAGCTTATAGTTAGGCCCGGCTCAGGTTTGCCTTGGACCAGCCCTTAGTGCCTTGGACCAGCCCTGCTATAGGCCTAGACTGCCAGGGGACTTCCCATGATGCAATGAGCACCTCTCTCCTCCTCTCCTCTCCTTCTCCGCCTGTATGCATTCATACCCCAATAATTCATGTTACTAACTCAGCATCTTCTCTCTCCCATAGTTTTGTGCTCTCTCCTCTCTCTCCTCTTTACTTCTATACATTTCTATGTGGAACTTGCTGTGTATGATTTGGTGCTATATAAATAAAGTTGACTTGACTTGACTATGAATGCCACCATGTTCATTTATGTAATGACAGAACTCCATACAATGCCACAGTTCACATGGGAAAACAGTTCCAAGCTTCTAACCATGAGCTGTAGAAGTACAACATTTCCTAGTTGCTAGCTCTTTTGAATGTAGCATAACTTACATAAGTGCAGCTACCTAACAAAACAGTGTTGTGTTCACTCTGTGCAGCTTACTTTTCCAGGCATTGCCAGACTTGGCAAAAAGCAAAGCATAAAAGAAAAAAAATATTATCATTAGAGTCATTAGAAACAGTCTACTGTTTTCTGTTTCTATCTTGCTAGCTAATATTTGCTGTTTAACTTGGATGTTAAATGTTAAATATCCACCACTGTTATTGCATATATGGTCATTATGTTGGGTAACCTTTACTCTGCTATAACTTGAGAAAGTCTTTGTTGCTTTCTGTGGAGATGTGTTCTTCACTGGTGACAGAAAGGTGCGGGGAGCTGGTGACAAGAATAGTGTGTCTTTAAATGTTTTGGAATACCATTATATAGGTTCAGTGTAAAACTGTTTGATCGTGGTGTTAAAGACAGTCTTCACAGCACCATAAAGCGATCTGACATGGTATAAAAAGAACCATGTTCTGGTGCTGCACAGAACTCATTTGCCCCTTTGAGTTTTGCCCCTTGGAAATCATATCTACTTATATTGTTTTACAGTATCTGCTGCATCCCCTGCTTCAAGTACAGTAAAACACGCTTCCTAATGTGATGCAACCAAATGCATCCTAATTTATTAGAATTTCCCCTACCTCCAGCAGTCCACCCCATCCCTCACCCGGGACTGACCTTAAAGGAGAACTTGCGAGTGATGTTATCCGATGGTTGAACTGCTCCGATCCGGAAGCTTAGCAGTGGCAAACTCCCCAACACTGTGTCCTCCCTCTCGTCTGGAAAGAAGAGGAGGAAATTAAAGACTCCAGTCCGTGGTTAGAATTGTTGTTTAAAAATAAATACATAAGTAACGATGACAGCCCAAATCAATCCACACCTAAATGACAGTGACACAGGTTAAGACTGTTGTGCATTAAAACCAGGGCAAAGTGTACAAACAGCAGAGCCGAGTCAGCTGCTTCCCTCCTCTAGCTGGAGCAGCAGTCTGAAGACACAAACTCTGGTCCCACAGTGACAGCTTCCTAGAATAGATATCCTTTATGGTCCGAGGGTCCCTGTGATAAGCAGTGGTAATGGCTCTAACACTCCCCCACACACACGTGCGCGTGCGCACACACCAGGATCCAGCAGTGATGACTCGAAGCGCTGTAGCAGAAAAGGAAGGCTGAGAGGCGTACTTGTGCTAACTGAATAATATAAGATATCATGAAAATTTCAGCATTTTGAAGGGAATCCATTTGTGTGTGCCTATGTCCCTCTCTCTGTCTTTCTCTCTCCCTTTCTCTCTTGCTCTCGTCGTACCTCGCTCTGTTGTTTTCTTGCTGCTCCCCTCCTCCCTCTGTATGCTCTCTGAATGGAGCCCTGCACTGACACAAGAGCCTCCCTCCGTTGCTGAATGCGTGTGTGCGTAAGTGCGTAAGAGAGAGAGAGAGAGAGATAGACTGAGTGAAGGAGAGAGAGATGTGAAGAGAGAGGGAGATGGGAGGGGGTAGGGCTTTGCAATCATGCAATACACTTGTCCCTACTCTGCTTGTGTGTGTATGTGCGCGCGCGCGCGCGCGTGTGTGTGTGTGTGTGCATTTGTGTGTGTGCATGCGTGCATTTGTGTG
>OMLF01019281.1:0-11480 GCA_900302615.1 Holocentrus rufus
ACCATTTTAGCTTCATTTCTTCCTTTTCGAGGCCCTGCAACGGCATGTGATGCTGATGGAAGTTTATTCAGACAACTTCATGTCCCACCCAGGGAGCAATTACTACAATTAGCTGGCAACATGACATGATGCTAAGCTCCTAAAAAATACAGGGGCTTTGAGTTGAGCTGTTCAAAAATACAGATTTTTATTTACACTCTAATCAAGTCTGTGAAGAAGAAAACCATGAATTTCAGTGGATTTATCAGTGACACATGGAGTTAGTCATAGAGCTCAGCCTCATGATATAACCTGGCTGTATTTCACACGCCTTCTCGCAAACCATCTCCTAGTGTGTATATATGGCTCTACTTCTATTTGTTTTGTGTGTGTGTGTGTGTGTGTAGGCCTGTTAGGTCAGTCTTACATGCTCGCTGTGGAAATAAGCTGAAGCTGGGGAAACTAAGATAGTTGAGGACTGGGATGTCAGTGGAAGCAGCTGTTGATGTGGTGACACAGAAGTCAGTTAGTTGGTGTAAAGGAGGTGGGGACTGTCAGGTTGTGTCATTTAGGCAGGTGAATTAAAGCCAACTGTTTTATGTGGATGTCTAACTGTCTAGCATCTTCCCTCTCTGTCTGCTCCTACAAACATATGAGACTGAAATGCCAGGCCAGACATCTTTTAATGCAGTGACTTGATGTTGAATTGACTTAAAGGTCTCACTAAGTCTTAGCGTCTCAGGCCTTTTTGGCAGGGTGCATAAAATCAGACTTTATAGAGACAGAACTAATGGTCTAGGTTCTGATAGATAGCACAGAATGAGTCTTTACAGAATCAAAACTAGAGGTTTATTTGATAGGTACTGCATGATCAGACTTTGTAGAGAGAAAACTAATGTTATATAGATTTTATAGAACAAAAACAAGTGGTTTAGTCGATAGGTAATGTAGAATCAGACTTTATAGACTAGAGAGAAAACTAGAAGTTTAGTTGACAAGTAGCATAGAATCAGACTTTTAGAATAAAAACTAGTGGTGACTAATATCCTTAGTATGGAAAGTATAGTAGTATAGAAATCTAGTATACTTTTTTTTATTACAGACCAGTCAATTGATAATGTAGAATCAGATTTTATAGAACAAAAAACAAGTGGTTTGGTCAATGTAGAATCAGACTTCACGGAGAGAAAACTAGTGGTTCACTTGATAGATAGCATAGAATCAGACTTTAAAGAACAAAAACTAGTGATTTAGTTGATAGGTCATGTAGAATCAGATGTGGTAGAACAAAAACTAGTGTTTTATATGTAATGTAGAATCAGACTTTGTAGAGCAAAAACCAGTGGTTTAGTTGATAGGTAATGTGGAATCAGACTTAATGGAGAGAAAACTGGTGTTTTAGTTGACATGTAGCAAACACTCAGGCTTTATACAACAAAAACTAGTGGTATGTAGTGTACCTAGTATAGAAAGTTTACTATTGTAGAAAAGTAGTGTACCTTTAATTGTAGACTAGTGGGTTTCACTGATAGATAATGTGGGGTCAGACTTTACAGAGAAAACAAGTGTTGTTGTGAAAGGTGGTGTAGAATCAGACTTCACAGAAAGAAAACTAGTTGTTTAGTTGATAATGTTGAATCAGACTTCATTCCTTGCAGGAATTGCTTTTTTCTGCACGCTGTGGTTCCTTTAGCTTCTCAAATAGTTTTTTGGGTGTTGAGGGATGATTTGGTTGTCCTTGGGCTGGGTTTGTAACAGGCCTGTGTGATGTGTTGGTTGTGCTTTGCAGGGCGGCGCAGAGGGGTGGAGTCCAGTCCCACGGCCAGGTGGTGAGTCCTGCTACTGTTGGATCGAGAGTGTGCTTTGAAAGCCAAAGTAAAGTTACATACAACCTGTTTTAGTTTAAAAACAACGTAAAGCATCACACCACCTGTTTCAGTTTAATAATAATGATGTTTCATGTAGCCTGTTTTACTTTTATAAGGCTCAATTTAAGTTACATAGAACATGTTTTAATCTAATAATAATGAAGTACATTTACATAAAGCCTATTTTAGCTCAGTAATGACAAAGTAATGTGCAACTTGTTCTAGTTTAATAATAAAGTAAAGCTACATATCACCTGTTTCAATTTCATAATCATGAAGTTACATGTAGTGTTTTACTGTTATAATGCTGAATTTAAGTTACATAGAAACTGTTGTTCAATAATTATGAAGAAAAGGTGCCTGTATATGAATTAAAATTGCAAACAACCTGTTATAGTTTCATAAACTACAACAGGTTGTATGTAATAGGCTCTGTGTAACGTAAATCAAACCAATTATAGTTTATTAATAATAATAATAATAATAAAGTTGCATGTAACCTGTCATCTTTTAGCAGTAGTAAGTTATACAAAGCCCATTTTAGTTTAGTAAATATGAATAGAAATGATATAAAACCTGTCATAATTTAGTAATAATAAAGTTACATATAACTTGTTTATTTAAATTACAACTTGTTTTACTTTGATAATAATACTACTACTTGGCTAATAATAATAAAGTACAGTTACACAGAGCCCATTTTAGTTGAATAATAATAAAGCGAAGTTACGTTGAATGGTTTTAAAGGTAACTTTGTCATTTATTTTGTTTCCAGCAGCACTTTAATGCTTCAGTTGGATGGTTTTCCCACTGGAGACGGTGTTAAGGTAACGGCATGGTTATATTATGTGCATTATATAGGATTTGCATTTATTGTGTGTAAAATGTTGAGCAGAAACGGATGTTGTGGTAAATTAGACCAAAGAGTAAAGGCTGTTTTATGGTTATATGACGTGTCGACAGGAGTCTTATGAAAAGTGCCGGACGACACTGAGGCATTTACGCTCAAAAAAGTATTGGAAGACGTGTGCAGCACAAGCTGTCATCTCCATGGTAACGAGACGGACGCGTTTCCGTTGATGAAAGATGGCTGCTAGCTACTACTATATGTTTCATTTGACAGAGGAGGGGGGAAATATTAAAATTGCTTTTGTGGCAGAGGAGGAAAAACTGTTGTTGCAACTTCCCCTCAGGAGTTAATTGTTTTTGGGGCATCTTTGAAGATTCTGTGATGTCATACCGGCGGGGATATTTCCTCACTTGTTCAGTCTCTCGTCAGACAAATGCATTACTTTACAGCCATCTAATCTTTGTACCACTAATATTTTTATTCCCCTCGACCAAAAAAAATGAGTAAAAAAAAATCAGTCAGTCACACAGCTGTTTCTGTTTCCATGGAAATGGAGGAACTCTCTGCCCATCCAACCAATGAAAATGTAAGACAGTCAATGATGGCCTCTGCTGGACAGGCACAAGACACTGTCGGACGACACTTTTTCTTTGTTCCTGACATGATTTTGGTTGCCAGACACTGTCAACAGACACACGTCTTACAGCCATAAACCAGCCTTTACTGTGACCTCGTTTGACCTTGTCAGGAACTTACTGGTTGGTATGACAGCTATAATCCCAGTCCCATACTGCTGATTACAAGTTAAAGTGGTTGTTTACACCTGTCCCCCTTTTCTCTCTCTGTGTGTGTGTGTGTGTGCGCAGGCTGATCGATCGGCTGGCAGACTGACTGGATCCATGATGGAATTACAGACGTTACAGGAGGCTCTGAAGGTGGAGATCCAGATCCATCAGGTAGACTCGGTTACCAGTTCAGCATGTTACTATGTTAGGAGGTTTGTTGGGTTAGTGGGGTTAAACAGAGGTTGAACTGTACGATTTTGAACGGAAATTCTAAGTCCAATGTGAATCTGGGTTAGTTAGGGGGTGAACTCAGGCCTGGTGGTCTGTCAGACGTGCCTGAATCAGTCTGTGTAAGTATGCAATTACAAATTAAGTGAAAAAAGCATCATACAAAAAATGTAAGCACCATTATATGCAATAACGTCACTTCAAAATACATTTGTAATGCAAATATGAACTGTAGCTTCTGTACCATGAAGTGAGAATAGAACAGTTAATTATCTGACTGGGTAAAAGTTTCTGATTGACAGAATCAGGTAGCATATGATCCTTCATCTTCTTGTGTGACACCCATCTTTCCCCCGTCGCGCCATGTGAACAGTTTCCCGTTCAGACGGCAAGCGTCTAGTCTGAACCACTCTAGCCGGGCAAGACTTGAGCAGTCTTGTCATGTGACACACACTGAAGTTCAGGCAGGCAGGGTTAGGAGGGCTCTTGTTTTAGGAGGTAACCCTCTGCTAGTCCTCAGCTTCCTGGAGGTCGACTCCTTTTGTAGCACTTCTCTGTCTCCGCCTATTGGATTGCTTTCAAAATCTCAAGCCGAGCCAGCCCAACCACTTTTTCATACTCTTTCCTACTCAGTCTTTATATAATGTTTGTAACACAAATAACACATTTATCCACTGTAATTATATGTAACATTCTCAGTTTTGCATGTTAGTAATTTGAAAATGATATTGAACGAGGTCCAGTTATCTGGCTGTTGCCAGTTTTGACCATTAGGTGTTGCTGTGTGCCTTGGTCTTCTGACTGTTTACTGTCTTGTTTGTAGAAACTGGTCGCCCAGATGAAGCAGGACCCTCAGGTAAACAAACTGGATGTTAAATTTTGCTGCCAGCACAACAAAACAGCCTTTATTCGGGGGCTGATAGGGGTGCTTGTCAAAAATAGTCAAATCTGCATGAAAAAACCCACATAGCGAGGGAGACGGTGACTGTGAAGCCTGGACTGCCACAGCGTTCACTTTAGTGTTTAAAACTGATGTGTTTTGATGAAGTATCTTTGTTAAAGCTTTAGTTTTAAACAATGAAGTGAGCATAATATATTGGAAAGGAAGATTGTGGTGGCACTCAATAGTTGTCTTCCTCACTATGAGAAATTGTTCATGTAAACTAGATGTTTTATTTGACTCAGGCTTCACTGACATCATTAATATTTGTATTCATGACTGATAGTGCACTGTCTGTCTGTGTTTGTGTCACTAGCTGTCTGTCTGTCTGTCTGTCTAGTGCTCTTAGTAAATGTGTCATTTTTTACCAGTGTGTGTTGTGCTGCAGGACATGAAATACCAAACTGGATTTACACCAGTTAACAAAAACCAGTCTGGGTTTGCACCAGTTAACATTAGAGAATCATTCCAGCTGTCAGAAAGCAGCTTAGATTCAGCTTTTAAAGTTTTACATGCACTTGCTAGAACCAACTAACATAAACTCTGTTTTCAGAATGCAGATCTAAAGAAGCAGCTCCACGAACTTCAAGCAAAGATCACAGCACTCAGCGAGAAGCAGGTACTTCACTATTCCACACACACATGCGCGCACGCACACACACACACACACACACAGGGCTTGTCAAACACAAGGTCTTCAGAGTGGATCTTGTCAAATCGACTGTTAATGAGGAGTTGGGCTGATATGGAGTGCTAACTGTCTGCAGGAGAGTAAAGGGTTTCTAAAGTTAAAGAGACTAACTGAACCGGGTTTAAGAAGCGCAGAGCTAACCAGTTAACCAGGAGTGTGTGTTCGTACAACCACTCTTCCTGACAGCCTTACCTGACAAACATTGATTAACAAACTCAACACCAGCGTGTTTTTTTTTATCACTTCTCAAGAGTCTTTCATGTAACTGTGTTTTGATTTTGCACACTTTTTAATCTTGTGTTTTTTCCCATGTTGTTTGTTGTCTTATTTTGTGTTTATTTTAGACCACTTTTTAACGTCTTTCCTATTTTTATCTCTACCCTACATATTTTACTATTCTTGTTATAATGCCCTTTGTAAACCCTGCTTTTAGATGAGTGCTATATAAATACGGTCAATCATTATCATCATTATTATCACTTATTCAAAGCTGTATCATAAAGATGAACAGGTCTTACAAGGTGTTATGTGAATTGTCGAACGCAAAGTGTTTGTAAAAATTTAAGTTTTCATTTGTGGATGTAGATTAATTGTATAATGGCCCACAACTCAAGATGGTTTCAGAAAATCACTACAAAACTTGTCCAAACTTCAGCATGCATCACTCATGCCAAATTATTCAGGCAGCGCTATGACTGCTAAGTCATTTCTGCTGATGTTAATATAAAAATGGGATCTTTACAAGTGGATGATGACATTGGCTGGATGCCTTTATCACTATGAGCAATGTTTTAAGCAGTTCCATGCAGTTTTTCACTCGACAGCATTAAATCTGCCATTGTTTGAAAACCAGATTGGCTGCATGTGGCTATATTGTATTTTTCAAGACTCTGCATCATTGAACCACATGCTCACTCTGAACAGCACAGTGTCATCGCTGTCAGCTGAATATGTTATATCTCCAAAATGTCAACTTTGCAGGTACTAAGAAAAAACATTTTCATTTTTAGTTTGATGACCATGCAGCTCTGAGTTGGTCCAGTGCATTTTGAAAGGCTTTCATGAGACTTTTCAGCCAACAGAGGACCTGCTTAACCTGGGCGTGTAATCCTTCAACTGAAGTGGAAAGATGAAAATCACCAAAACTAGTGCAATGATGTTTTCACATCCCGACAGCAGTGTGTTTCTGGAATAACAGGGGAGAATGTTTTGATTTACTAGCTCTTGATTTAGCTTTCACTTTCCTAGGAAATAGAGGTGGCATAAAAGCATTTGCATATAACCCACAATTATGGAAGATTGACATGAAGTTCAGGTGGAAAATTCTACTTGTTCGTTCGCTAGAAGTGATTTGCTGATGTTACAGCTAATAAAACTATTCTGCTGAAAAAAAACAGAGGCAGGTTTCCTCAACACCAGCAACCAGAAGAAGCTCTCCGTGTTTTAAAGGAATAACTCCTTTGACTCTACTAACCAGTAGTTAGATGTCCAGTGCTGGAACCCTGTTGTTTTTGTTTAGATTCTTCTTCTTCTCCCCTAAGAGCATCTGGATTTTACAAGACCACCAAGTTTGTGAAAAACGTCACCCACTACTTAGGCAACAAAATTGCATAATTTGTCCACATGGCGGCACCATTACAACAAATGTTAGGTTTTGGCCTATAACTTTTGAACTGTAATATGTAGGCTAGAAACAATTTTCCTTGGTTCATTGAATTATTTCTGCATATTGGTGACCATTTTACCTCAGCAGATTTTAGTCCATTTTGAATTTTGTCCAAAACTGTGTATTTGCTTCTCCTCGTAGGCATTTCATATGATTTGCCTAAAACTTGTCATGGAGCATCTCTGGAATGTAACTCATTGAGTGATCATTGAATCAACCTAAAATTTGAGATAGTTCTTAAGGATGTCCACTGAGCGCACCTTCAAATGCGCTCTCAGTTCCAGAGGGCACTACTAGTGCACAAAGTTTATATCTTGTAGTTGACTGCATGTATTTGAATAACATTGGGCCTGCAGACCCTGTTGAACCTGCTGGCAGATTCAACATGTTGAACTGGTGGCGAGGCCGTCAGTATAAGAGAGCATTCTGATTGCCATTTTGCCCCGAGCAAATCAGGGCACTTGAAATCCAATTGCACTGTTATTGCGCTAATTAACTAGCTAGCAAGCTAGCTAACCAGAGAGATAGTTATAGTAAACAAAATTTATTGAACAGTAAACAGTTTCAGAGTGGCATGAAAATGAAGGGTTAATGCTAGTTTGTTTGCTAGTTTGAAGGATTGACGCTAGTTACTCTGTTGAGACTACTGCCCCCTCCTGGTATGGAGCGTTATTTCCTCTCATGCAGACCAGCACGCCTGTCACCTGTCTGTGCGATGTGTTCATGGACCGCTTTACCAGGCCAAATGAGATGACACAAAGTGAACTGACTGTCTGTCTTGGTCGGTACTGGTTCTTTAAAGTTGGCCTGGTGTGTCCCGGCCTTTAGCTTGTTCTTGTTGAAATCATTGCATTAACTGTAATGAAAACAAAACAAGGGTGTCGTCTTTGTGACATCCCGTTCCACTCCTGTGCACACTGAGTCTACCTACAGTGTCAAATCCTCATTTATATTGGAGGGACAGTTAGCTTCACCAGCTGGAAAGCTATAAAACCATGTTGAAATCAAAAGCCCGTTGCTAAGCCCTTTGATGCAGCCTGAGCAGCATCAACCAGATCAAATGAGTGCATTTTGTTCCCGGGAGCAAATACAGTCAAACTGAAGCCTGTTGTAGCTCCGCAAATTGTGCAGAAGGTCAAGTGAGTTGAACGCTTTCTGAAGGACTTGCACAGACTGGCTGTTTGTGGTGATGCAAATGAGGCCTAGGAGGTGCTGGTCTGTAGACAAGTTTCAACTGGCCGCATACCTGCAGACTGTTTTACTGATCAGTTCCTGTTGATGAATTTGCCCTCCCACACAAAGCCGTTGTCAGAGTAGACGTCTAAGTTTGGAAATGAAGACGTGAGCCTTCTAAGCTCTCAGACCTGCATACTGGCTTCTCTGATTTTTTTTTTTTTTTTCAAACTACTTTGACAAGTTGTTTAATTATTTCCTATTCTAAGTGTAAAATACTGGTGGTGTGTGAGACAAAGTGATGCAGATGCCTTAGGCTTATTGTTTCATTAGGTGCTAATTCAATTCAGTTCTACCTCTCTGTGGGGGAAATTTAGTGTGCAGGTTTTGCAGTAAGAATTCACAACAGAAACAAGAAATTGCCATATGCGTACAAACATAAGTTTTTAAGACGATCCCAGTGAGTCGGCAGGCAAGTGCTGTGGGACAAAAAGTCTCTAATCTTTCAGCAACATATAAAGTTCTTGTACTGCAGAAAGCCGCAGCCTGATTTGAAGTGCAGATTAAGCTGTGTACCTGCAGTCTGGAGCTCAAACTGCCCACTGAGGACACCAGGGCAGACTGCTCACACCAGTGATCTTACTGGTATTTTCACCACACTCCCAATCTCTCTGTCTTGGTCGGTGTCTTTAAGATGGTATGTCAGTGCATTAAGTTGCAGTATGAGAATCAACTGTTGCTAAGCAACAGATAGGCTTGATCTTTTGATTCTGAATTCATACGTCAGTGCCAGCTTTGTTTGTGTGTGTGTGTGTGTGTGTGTGTGTGTGTGCGCACACTGACTGTCTGCATGACTTTCTGGCCTGAATTATACCGTACATTACTAGGTTGAAGTGCATTATGTCTGTAGGTACACTCACTTTAAACTGGCAGTTCGTATTGGTGGATATTTTCAGGGATGCATGAGTTGTAGCAGGGTGTTGCTGTCTGCAGAGTAGCGCAGTAGTCAAAAAATAATACTTACAGTACTGTGTATTTGTGCTGCAACAATGGTTCAACATTCTTGACCGTATCGACAATAAAGAAATAATTGATTAGTGCTTCTTGATTTGTTGTTGCATAGCCACTGCCTTCCCTCTCACTTCCCTCTCAGTTCTGAGAGTGAGGAGCTACCATGCAAGCTTTAAAATAATGACTTAAGCAAAGTATGGGGAATGTAGTTGTAGTAATGTGTCAGACTTAGCTCACTATAGCAGAAAGTTAAGCTTTTTCAACTGGTGTCAAATCAGCCAGAACAAAATATAAATTGGACATCTGATGACACCTGTTGACAAACACGTGCTGCAGTGATTTTTAGGAATGTAGGGTTGCAAAATGAATGCAGAATATCGTTTAACAGGGAATCAGTATAGAATTAAGATACATTTGTTAGACTTTATCATATATTTGGAAAGAAAATATGTCTGTGGAAGAAGCTTTAGAGTCAATTTATTTGTCATGACATGTTATAAAGCATACTTATACATACTTGTACCTACATCGTTAGGCACAAAGCTTGTGCACTGCAGAGCTAGTGCACTGCTATCTGAAGCTGTTAGCTAATAGTAGGAGTAGTACCAATAAGGATACTCTTAGGTGTCATCACCTTGGCATAATGAGAGCAACCCAATGGCACTGCTAACGTTTCTTCTGGAGCCCATAAATCTATTAATATCTGATTGATCTGGATAACTAATCATCAAAAATATTTGTCGAAGACCCTGCTTTTCCGTATCTACTTTTGTGAGAAGTTCATGTGGAGGCAAAAGGTGAACAGAGAGTGCTGGCTTAGATTTGACATTTGAAAAGTAGTCAAGCACCACACAGAACTTAAAAGCAGTGATACCAGAGACATTTCACTTTCCAGGCTCCTCCCCTGTCTCTACCATCTTCCTGCTCTGTGTGGACTGTGTTTTTGTACTGCTGCTTGTTTGTAATGCTGGTATTCTAGGAATTGAATTTAATCCCACTGTTGACCTCACTGGAAGTCTCTGGAAGACATTAATGAAGAGACTGCCGCACTGCACTAACGCTAAACGGCGAACTCTGAAGAGGACAAAGCGAAAACTCAAGCTGAGCCACAGAACATCTGCTGTTATAAATAATATTTAGTCTCAGTTCATCCTCCTTCAATATCCCTCTCTCTTCTCCTCTCCTCTCCTCTCAGAAAAAGGTGGTGGAGCAGCTGAGGAAGGAGCTGTTGGTGAAACAGGAGCCGGAGGCCAAGCTGCAGCTGCAGGTCCAGACTCCTCCAGTAGGAGGAGACACCAAGCCAACCAGCCTGCTGCAGAGCCAGCAGATAACTGGAGGACTGCAGCAGGTAACATGCACAAAATACACTGGGACTGTATGTTTACTTTTGTGCTTGGTAGCACTGGTGCTATGAAGGAAAAAAAATGTAGCCATGCATAAATGAAAACTCATTTAGTAATAAGCAGTTCCTTTCTTTGAATAATAGCAGGCTATAGCTCTGTTCTGTTTACATAATGAAAGAGAGTTGTGCTTTTTTTACTTTCACTTTCACTTCCCTTATGCTTGTCTATCACTTCTTTTTATGATAGCACTCTCATTATAAAGTAAAATTTTTGCACCAACATTTTGAATGACAAGGCACTAGGGAGCCAGTTTGTCAGCAGTAAAACTCTTGCTATCACTCCCTCCAGATGCATGAATAACTCCAAGTTAAATGCAACAGGTTTGTGACTTTTTTCTTGTCAAAAGGCGTTCATGCAGGAAATTGCTAACTGAAGTAAACAAGGCGTTTTGAAGGACAGTGGGTACACCAAAAAAAAAAGTCAATTACTACACTTTGTTACAGAATAACTCCCAGTAGGTATTGACCGTCACAGATAAATTATAGTGCGAGAGCATCAAGGTGAATTATTTTTCTGTAACTTGCCCTCTCATGGGTTAACTTTGCTCTCAGCAGACCCTGACAGTCACACCGGTCCTCACCACTAAGACTCTACCTCTGGTGCTGAAAGCTGCCGCCACGCCCGCCCTGCCCGGCTCAGTCCTGCCACAACGCCCACCAACTGTTGCTATGGTAACCACAGCTATCACCAAACCCGACTCACAGAACGCCCCCATCAACCTCCAGGTGGCCAGCAAGCTGACCAATCAGAGCTCGGAGTCCGTGCGACTGGTGTCCAAGAACGCCATGGTGGTAAGACCCTCCGATCCTTCTCGCCTGTCCGGTCCATTTGTTATCGTCTTCTTCTAGTTTGACTTTTCGGGAAGTATGTTTTGAGCCGATGGGGT
>OMLF01019281.1:13671-25526 GCA_900302615.1 Holocentrus rufus
GTCCTGGTTTAAATCACATCAACAGCCTGAAACGGAGTCCAATACAAAAAGCTTTTCCTCCTTAATTCCATATTATCAGTTAGTCTGTCCAACTCATTGATGAAAAGATAATCCAAAGAGTCCCTATTCTTAGTCCTGATCCCTGAGGAATCAGTCTGCCTTGTTTACATTCCACTGATCCATTTGGGAGCATTACTAGCTTAAAGCCCTTCAGTCAGACTGCATTGGACACCAAACTGGAAGGATGATGTCAGGATTCCTGTTGACAGGGGGTGATGTTGGTCGATGACAGTAATTTATTGTCCGTTCCTCCTCATCCTGTCACCATATCAGCTGTCTTCACTGTTGGTAAATCTCTCGCACATTTGGTGCAATGCACCTTTTTCATAGCAGCCATTTTCACATGAAATAGTAGGGCAATTGTCACATTCTACCTGTTTCATTCATAAGCTATTGTTTCAGCAACATGTTGTTTTGTTGGTTCAGATGGAAACAGTACATATAATAATATCCATGAAAGATTGTTCATGTCTGACTTATCACAGGTTCCTTTGTTCAAAAGTTGGTTAAAGGGTAAAAATGAATCAACCTCCGGATAATGAGGGTTTTACCTCCTGGCTAATATCAGTACGCCTGTTAAAATGAGTTTTTACAAAATGGTGCTGAGGGATTAATGTTGGAGTTGGTCGACGTCCTTCATTCATCACTATCTTATCCAACATGCAAGTCCCTCCACAGTCAGAGCTGCCATTGTCTCCTCACTCCTTTTCCCTCCTCCTTTCAGCAGACTGTTAAAGGAGGCGGGGGAGCCGAACAGAAGGCTGTCGTGAGCCTCCCATCCTCCTCTACTCCCCCTGTATCTCCGCCTCCCAGGCCCAAGAAAGAGGAGAACCCCCAGGTACCCTAGTGTTTAGTGATGGACACATTAGGTGTTTGGTGATTGACAGATGCCGGGGTTTGGCGAGTGTATGTTGATTGACAGGTTGTGTGTGGCACGTGGTAACATTTAAAACTGTTTTTCCCCTTCTAGAAACTGGCCTTCATGGTGTCCTTGGGACTAGTAACACATGACCATTTGGAGGGTAAGTGATTGGTTGGAGGCTGGAGGCTCCTCCCCTTATTTCCCCATGCTGCTGTCAGTCATGCAGAGGCTCCTCGTGTCTTAAAGTTTTCTGCATTTAAAGGCCTGTTGTTTTCATTGCAGAGATTCAGAGCAAGAGGCAGGAGCGGAAGCGGAGAACAACCGCAAACCCAGTGTACAGCGGCGCTGTTTTTGAACCTGAGGTAAAGACGCCTTCAGCTTCACTGAACTGCATCAGCTAGTCTCTGCTCACTCAACAAGAAGTTACCTGAAAATCTGTTCCCATATCAATCCCAGTTCTTTTTGCATTTGCAAAATGCCACACAGGTGATGTGACATTTTGTCAGTATGGTGCAACCAGATACTTAACTCTTAAATTAACAAGCATTTCTCTTGGCTTTCTGTGTGCAACCAAACTCCATCTGGTTTTCAAAGATTTTATGCTGCTCTCTGTTAGCCTGAAACATAATTTAAGGAATGGGGTTAAATGACAATTCACATCTATTTTAAGCAATTTACATGACATTTGCAC
The DNA here is from genome assembly GCA_900302615.1 of Holocentrus rufus. Lineage (NCBI taxonomy): Eukaryota > Metazoa > Chordata > Actinopteri > Holocentriformes > Holocentridae > Holocentrus > Holocentrus rufus. The sequence continues at coordinate 15,285 of OMLF01019281.1, forward strand.
ACATACACAAATCAGGAAAGTAGTTAGTGGATATGCTAAGTGCCTCAGAGGGTGGCAAAGCAACAAAAAGTAGCAGCTTTGCTAAGTCAAGCAGTGCTGGGTAATTGGTGTGATGTGCAATTTCATATTTGATGAACCAGTAGAGGCATTTGAAAACACCAGTGATAGGCACATGCTGCAGGGAGTTTTTAATGCACATACAAATAGGTGTTATTGCTGACTGTTTGATGAATTTATTTCAGTTAAGGAAAATACCCTGCACTGAGAGTGCACATTTAACAAGGCCACCACAAATTGGTCCATCTCTCTGGATGGATGGGGATCTGTATTTTTTGAGAAGAATTTCACCAGGATTTCTAGACTTCATGAGATCTGTCGTACAAAATGAGGCATCTCTAATGAGTTTTGACGATTGTCATTTTGATCAAAACATGGCAATTTTGAGACATTGAGTTTCCCCAAACAATACCTTGAAATCTATTGAAAAGTCCTTTCATTCGGTGTTAAAATGTGTTTGGGTACCCTGCATTTGAGTAAAATAGAGCTTATAGATTTCAGCGTTTCCAGGCCAACACAAGCTGATTTGCACTCAGTCTTCATGTGGTGAATGACATTCTCCTTTACAGAGGCTCGGGCACACCTTGCTTTACTCTCTGCTTGTTTGTCCTGCACAACATGCTCTTACTAAGTAAAATGATCTGTTTCAACACACTGTATCCTGTTTAATACAGCCAACATTTACTGACTGAAATCCACCTCTGCTATAAATGTTTTGGAAAAAAAAAACTCTATATGGTAGTCTTGAATTGTTAATTAACCCACTGTTTTTCACTTTGTGTTGCAGAGGAAAAAGAGTGCAGTGAGTTACCTGAACAGCCCTCTCCACCAGGGGACCAGGAAGAGAGGTCCGTATGAAATACTGGTGTACTGGTCAGAGACCACTGTGGACTGCTGAAGACAGATAGATGACTGGTAGAGATACAGTAAACAAGATACTGGCATAGATACAGTAAAGTACAGGTTGGTAGAGATACAATAGAGTACAGACAGGTAGAGATGAAATAAAACACAGACCAGTAGAGATATACTCGAATAGTAACTGGTACAGATACAGTGGAATAGAGATGAATGGATAGAATAGAGAATAGACACTCAGTAGACTAAATACTGGTAGAAATAAAGCATGTGACATGCTGGTAGAGATACAGCAGAATAGAGACGAGTAGATTAGAGACTAGTAGAGATACAGTAGAATAGAGACTTAGAACAGTAGAGTAGACTAGGTGTACCAGTAGATACAAAAGAATAAGACCATTAGAGATACAGTAGGATAGAGAATAGTAGGTTCAGTACAATAGAGACTAAGAAATACTGTAGAATAGAGATACTGGAGAATAGATACCAGCAGAGCTAGAATAGAGACCAGTAGGAATACAGTGGAATGGAGACCAGTAAATTAAATGTTTGTAGTTACAGTACATTGGAGATTGATGGAGATACAGTAGAATAGAGACTAATGTTCTGCTCACTACTAATGGAGTAGAATGCTATAAAACAAGTCTTCCCTCCTTCCCCTGCTTGCTGAATCCTGTCGCTCCATTGAGGTTTGAAGTCTGCCTAAAGACCCCCTGTGAGAGGTTGAATGTCTAACATAAGGCCAGTGACACTTACTGTCTAACTCGAAGCTAATGTACGGAACTTTTACATGCAAATAAGTGTTAGTCACACCGATGTAATGCCAAATGACTTCACACAATGACGATTCAGCCACCGATATAACCGCCTGCATTTTGCATTATCGTGGACACTCAAAGGCTGATGTGGCGCTGGTACGCAGTTGACCTGTAGTGACGTGCTTTACATCAACCACACTTCACCATTTCTACTGGAACTGTATAATTATAGCATGGGTAATTTCCTCATGTGACGATTGACGATGACTATTTCTATAAGTTTAGCCAGTTTTTCTTTGCATGTGAAGATCGAAAGGCATTCCCTTGAGTGACCTAGAAGTGTACTTTTCAATCAGCATTTAATTTACTGCCACAAGACCGAGACAGATCATACTGAGCTGCAAAGTTCCATAATGTAGGTTTAATATCAGTGAGGTTTAATGTCTAACTTAAGTCCATTGAAGCTTAATTTTTAAGACCAGGTTTAATGTTTAATTCAAAACAGCAAAGGTGCGTGTCTAATTTAATACTTGTGAGAGGTTTAATATCTAACTCAAGGAGAACTTAGTCTCCTTAACTTAATCATTAGTCTGCTGTGGAGCTACTGGAAAGTTGGGACTTGTGTATTTTAATGATCACAGGCAGCAGCTGATGCCTGTTGGAGAAACTGTCTTGTAAAGAGGAGGTCACAGGTTTGATCCTTCCAGCAGCCTGTTACAAAGTCAGTTTGGCTAAACTCCTGAAATGTAAAATGTAATGAAAATGAGATGAGTTGATCTGAGGTGTGTTAACATCTGACATGAATCCATTTGCCGGCCCCTTCATAGACGACTGCAGTAGGTTGTAGTAGTGCTTGGCTTTGGCTTGCATGGAGCCAGTCTCCTGCACTAACACTGCTGTCTGTGCTTCTGACTCCTCCTCTTCCTCCTCTTCCTCCCTTCCGCTCCCCTGTCTCATGCTAGCCAACGAAGACTCCCTTTCTAAGGTATGTCATACAGACTGTTGTTTTCTCCCCCCTCTCCATCTTTCTTTTTTCTTTGTTTTCCGTCTTTGTTGTCTGTCTCATTTCACCCAGGTCGCCCACCCAAATACAGCAGCGTCCCGGAGCTGGGCAGCCTCACCCCGACCTCCCCCTCCAGCCCTGTCCATCCCCTCCCCTTGCCCAGCCCCAGCTCTGGGGATGTAAGTAACATGGGGGAGACGGACAAATCAGAGGGTTGGAACCCCATTACACACAGTCCTATTGGCCCAAGTAACTCTTTCAGTCACTGTGCACCCCAAGACCTCCACAAACACATCCATTTGGTTTGTCGTCTCCATTGGATAATCATCAGTCATCAGTTGATTTTCAGTTTGATTCAGCCTTACAAAGTGAACAGTGTCCTGTAGCCCAGAGCATCCATTAATATCTACTAGTCAGAACACATTCTAACTTCTTAATGTCAAGTGTCTTTTGAAATGGGCTAATTGAATTAACACATCATAACCATTAGGCTTCAAAAGAAGGCCAACCTTAAACCAAACCAAACCGTGGTGCCTCCCCCCGCCTTGCCTCTCCACAGATGATTGGTGGGGCCCATATGGGCAGGGAAACTGATTGGTCCAATTCTTCCTCACAGGGAGACATCCATGAGGATTTCTGCACTGTGTGCAGACGCAGTGGCCAGTTGCTCATGTGTGACACGTGTTCGCGTGTTTATCATCTGGACTGCCTGGATCCACCCCTGAAAACCATTCCTAAAGGCATGTGGATCTGTCCAAAATGTCAAGATCAGGTAACCACAGCAGCCCTACGTACGGACTGATCCTGAGACATGGGGAAGGGGGTACAGCAGTCCAGAGAAGGTCAGGGCCAGTAGCTTTACTTGACTGTAGAATTGCTTCTTTTGATGAGCCTTCTGCAACACTGTCCTGAACGTAGGACTGTTCAATCCTTTGTAAGCGTATACATGATGCAGTATTGTTTTTGTGCTTCTGTCCCATTCATTCTGTTAGTAAAGATTGACATCTCACATCCATCCACTCCATTGCCTGTCCCTCCTGGCCCCACCACAGGGTGGCAGCCAGATTGTTCTCCTCTGACCTTTCTATGTCCCAGCCACCATGACAACTACAAGCTTTTCTCTCCAGATCCTGAAAAAAGAAGAAGCCATTCCATGGCCTGGTACCCTGGCTATTGTTCACTCCTACATTGCTTACAAAGAAGGTGACATGAGTATCTCCTCTTTACTCTAACATCTACTGGAATGTGCTGTATGTTAGTGCTGCAACAGTGAGATAAACCGTGTTCCTGGTGTTTTGTTGTGCTCTACTGCAGCTAAAGAAGAGGAGAAACAGAAGCTGATGAAATGGAGTTCTGAACTAAAACTGGAGCGAGAGCAGCTGGAACAGAGAGTCAAACAGCTCAGCAACTCCATAACGGTAGGAAACACAGTCAGACCACATAAAGGTGGCAACACCTTTATGGTTAGAAGCCACGGACCTCTCAAGGAGCTGCTAGTAGTAAAAAGAATTGAAATAGTCTTAATCCAGGAGCACTGGAATTCTGCTAGGTTGCCAGCACAGTTATTTCCAGAATAACGTATCGCGCCTCGTATCCAACCCTCCTTTCTTTCCTCCAACAGAAATGCATGGAGACCAAAAACACCATCCTGGCTCGTCAGAAAGACATGCAGCTCTCTTTGGAGAAAGTCAAACACCTGATTCGCCTCATCCAAGCCTTCAACTTCAACCAAGCTCTGGTAGGGACAGAGGGGACAGATGTCAGCACCAGAGTCCAGGACAGTGGTGAAGGTGTAATCAGCTCTGAACCTGCACCACAAGCTAACCCCACAGAGAAAGTAAAGGCTGGGAGCTCCTCAAGCAGCAGCAGCAGTGCTGATGGAACCAGGAAACAGGAAGAGCATGGAGCTGCTGGGAGCAACCAGACGGCCGGAGCGGCAGGAGGAAACACCGACGGCCAGGCTGTCCTAGAAGACAGTGCGGTCCTAACAGCAGCTACCAGCCCTGCCGGGGCCGGGCCTGGGGCTGGGGGAGGGGCAGTGGTTGGGGTTAAGACAGGGCCTGGGGGAAAGACAGGGGCTGCTCAACAGGCTGAGGAGGGGGCGAAGGCAGAGACTGAGGTAGCTGCGGTGATTGACATTGCCAGTTCCTCAGTGGTTGCGACTGTTGCCACCACCAATGGCACCGCCGAGCCGGCCTGCTCTGACCGCAGCCCCGCAGGAAGCTGCACCTCCAACGTTACCACCAACTCTGAGAACAAGATGGTTGCCGTTAACAGTCCAGAGACAACGGTGGAGAAGAAACAGGAAGAAGTCACTGATAGTGACGGCAGCAACACCAACAACAGCAAAACCTCAGAACCTTCCCAGCATTCTTTGCCAGCTCTTGTCAGCAGTTTGGACAATAAAAAGTAATGCTATGTCTCTTGAGTTGCGGGAATTCAAACATATATATTAAAAAAAGACTCTTGCTTGCACCTTATGGTGCCCTGAAGTTGCCAATCTGTATAAATGTTGTTTGTTTGCATCGTATTGTCAGACTGTGTCAATGGTAGATATACAGCCCAAGTCACATGGCCCTGGGAAGATGTAGGCTATTCCACCCACAGAGCTGGGGTAAAGGGAGGCTTATGTACCAGTGTCATCATGCCAATTAGTGATAGAAGTCAGTGGTGGGAATGCTCAAAGGGAGATTTAATTCATCATCGCATCAGTGCGCGTCTGTTAAAGTGGCCCCCATGCTCTCTGATGGGATGGGGAGACAGGTTCAGACGGGTGGTGAGACAGCTGAGAACATGGAACCAAACATCTGTCAGAGGGCTCTGGTCCGAACAGCGGCGTCGCCGTAGAATTTATGCTGACTGAAACGAGAACCTGTTGTTCCTCCCATCCCTTTTCAACCAACCTAATGTGACCAATACCCCTAACCCCTAACCTCCCCTCTCAACCCACAGCCCGAAGGTAGCGTTCACATGTGACTTTTGGCATCCATCGAATCCACAGACAAGTTGCCATTGAAACCACCTAGGTTACGTTGTGGGTGTATCTCGAAAATGTTTGAATACATAGGCGTCATTGAAATATGGACATGTTGTGACTCAAGTGAACGCCTCCTAACCTCGCCTATCAACCAACAGCCCTGACCCTCCCTATCACTTTTCCAACCTGAATCCCTGAGCTCAGGCAGAACAGACGCTGAGCACCGTGTTCAGCATTGACCAGGTACCGAGGACGAGGTTGAACAGGTGTTGTAGCCTTACAGATGTTTTCAGTGGTGTCGGTCAAGTGTAGTGATTGAGTTTCATTTGTGAGTCAAGTGTGTCAACTGTGAGCACTAAATGTGAAATTGCAATATTGCAATGTCAACACACAAAACTATCTATATCTGGGCTGTGTTTCTTTTTTATAGGAAAAGATATTCAGGTCTTCCTAGTCTTCAGAATAAGTGCTTTCTGTTCCTGAACCTGTTGGACTGGCATTATTAACACAAAGGAATCCTCTTTTTGAAGTGGTGATCTTTGCATTATGTACATTTCTGTTGAATTCTGAACTGCCAAAATGCTATTGTATCCAAATTCAGCAGGGACAAGTCCACTTACTGTATTGAAAGATCAAGTCATTGGCAATCGTGAAATCTAGATACTACCATTTCAGAAATTGGAACTCCCCAGATAGAGGCAGGAGAGCTTATTAAACAATAACTTTAAAGGAACATTTTTCCTTGAAATAGGAGGATTTGTCGTATGAACCTGTCCCTTCAGATGGATCTCAAAGGGAAATACCACAAATCCTGAGATTAAAGCACAAGCTTGCTGCATTACAAAGAAGTGCTGAAGAGCTTTTTGTATGTTAATATGGAACTAAACAGAGTATGCATCTCTTTGTTGTGATGTGACTTATCCCCACATTGCCAATATTTTTCTAGGAGGAAATCTAAACCTGACTCTGATGTTAAGGCTCAAGTCTAGTTCACATTTTCAGAAGGAATGCCTGGGCTTCTTTCTTAGAAACCTCTTCATCCCCTCACAAGTAGATTAGTACATCTCTTTTGTTTTCTGGAGCATGTCTGGGCTGAAATGTGATGCTGTATTAGTTGGCTTGGTGGCTGTCAGTTCGGGTGTTTCTCTCTCAACTGAATTGAAACTTCTGGCTACTCTTTTGGTTTGGGGCGTTAACAAACTCTGATCTGTTAATTAACAGTGCCTCGGGTTGTGTTGGACTCTGGAATAATGTTTTATTTTTGCTACATCGGAATATTTTACTTAATTTGAGTAAACAGTCGTTCAAAAAGGTATTCACCCCTGAATATGCTACAATATTTTCAAGATGTTCAAGGGCAACACCCTCGACTTTTTACATTCTTGATTTGATAGAAAATGATATCAAAACATTTGTTTTGAATTATTTGTCTGTTGCCCTAAATGAAAAGGGAATGCTAGGTAGTCATGGGGCAGTGTAAAATTCTGTAAACACAAACTGAGAGTGATGCAACTTCAGTGAAATGAGGAGGGTGAATACTTTCACAAACTGGACTTTTCAGTTAGATTTTTGTTTTTACTTAAATTTCTCAGCCAGGCTGGGAAAAGTTACTTTGTGTAGTGACATTTTGTGACAGCACAACAAATGTGCAGAAAGTTGAGGGGGTGAATACATTGCTGGGTGACTAAAACAAGCAGTTGTAGTTGTCTCTTTCCATATCATGTAGACTTTGTGACTAAATCAACATATCGTACACATTTAAGTTTCTGACATCACATGTACCAACTGCATTCAGTCAGAAGAAGGGGATCCCAGAGAAATTAATTACAGGAATTTACGCTGTAACATTTCCATTTTTTTGGCTATAGTATGTTGTGTTGATTGATAAATGTTATCTGTTATGTCCTTAATCAAGAATTTAGCCAGTTGAACGTGGAAGGAAAATCTGTTTGGCCAAGGGATGCAATTCTAATAGAAATGGCAACAATTTTTTTTCTCCCAATTTCTTGTGAATTCCATTGATTGTTGTTGTATTTTGTTCTCGTACTTTCTTGGCTTGCTCGGGTGGATATTAACTTTTTAATGAAACACAACCTTATTTCCTTTGAACATGTTTAGCCTGTGTTCACACACACACACAGAGATAGAGCAGAGTAGTCATCCAGTCTCTTCACTCAACAAGTGTCATTGAAAGAGCCTGAACTTGTGTTCCAGACAAAACTGGACCTTTCCCTCTGTACAGTAGGTACCTCGAGTGCCTTTCTTCAAACAGCAGATAATATTTGTCTCGACTTGCACTGTGACTTGTAGAAACCTCCTGATAATCCTCCCACCCAGTGTTTTCTGGTTTGTCCTACCGAGCTCTCCAAACTCCCACTAAACTAACGGAGCACAACTCCAAACCCAGTCCCTTCACCTCAGGCTGCCAGTAGTCAATGCAAGTTGAAACTGCATCTCACATTACGCTGTTTAGATTGACCAGATAGTGTTTTTGTTGTTGTTTTATATAGGAGTTGCCTTAAATGTTTTTATTTTTTTCTTTTCAAAGTGACGAACTCTGCAGACATTGGCTAACGTCAGAAGTTGGTTTGTGAAAATGTGCCACCCAGCGGTTGTCATGGTCACTCAAAACTGCTCCAATGAGGGATTGTTGATGACATCTTAATTGAGATATTGATCAGGTTTGACAGCCATTTGTTTTGTGATGCACTTTTGGTTTGACCAGTATTATTGTCTTGAGTGTAAAATGTGGTCCGTCAGAAACATGAATCACAATTCTGGATCAGACTCCAGACGGAGTTTCGAGAGGCATTTTATCAAAAGTTCAGTCCACACACAGGATGCCGTTAGTTGGAGTCCAAGCACATTTCTTTTCCTTTGTCGTTCATCATTCCCTCTGTGCTGTGGTTGTTCTTCTGTTCTGTTTTGGAGGAGGGATGAGTTTGCTAAATCAGGTCATGTGAGCCAGAGCCTGTGTGCATTTGGAATGAACAAACTAACCTGCACCCTGATTGGGCAGACTTGAACCCAATTAGCAACATCGGTCCACTCAGTCCAGTGGAAAGCATGCCTTCTTATGCAAATTTTTATACAAGATTTGTCAAACCTTTTTAATATGCATTTGCTTTGGGTTTCTTTTTTAAAAGTTTTTACGTGAAAATCAAGTCACTTTCTTTTTCCACATTCTGGCATCTTGATGCCAAAAGTGTGCAGTTTAGGTGTTAAACAGTGCAGTAACCATCCATGTCAGTAGAACTGAAGCATTTCTTCCTAACACCATGTTCTATGGACTGAGCTGGGAAGGTCTTGGCTCCATAGCTTAGATTGACTTTGACCTTGGCTAATGCACCATGCTGAATGTTGGGATCCCAGCACAGCTGTGGGGGTGGGGTGGGGGCTCTAACAGTCTTGTGTCAAAATTGTGTGTGCATCATCCTATTCTAGAGAAAAGTTCTAGGTTTCTGTAGTCAAGCTCTAAAACTGATATATCCAAAGAATACTGCAAATGTGCATTTCTATTTGGAAGCCTTTATGTATTTGATGCATATCATTTGGATATTAATTTCTGCATCAGCATTGTGTGCATTCACCAAGCTGGAAAAGGACCATTTGTTGGCAGCTGAGAGCCATACAGATTGTCTGTATTTGAAATAGAGGAAGTCTATATGCATTAAAAAAAAAAAATACTAATAATAATGTTCATCTCCAGTTCCTTCCATAGTGGATTGTTTCCGGAAGCATCCTGTAAAGTAGTTCACACTGACTAGTCTTGAGTTTTTAGTTCAACTGATCCAAGTCATGATTGTGGCCTTCTAGTATTGTTGATACATGACATAATCCATTTTAATGCTCACCATCCATCCTGTTCTGATCCTACCGTACACCTAAAGCTTCTTACCTCATCCACAGCTTATTCCATTGGGGGTGTGTTGAGTGCAAAAAAAAGTCTTTTTTTATCTTCCATTTGGTGAGATGCATTGTAGCGATATGAATAAAGAAAAAGTTCACCTGGTGTGCTGAATAATGTGTAAATTGTTAATTACACAATCTGAATATTTGTATAATTGTTTGTATTTTTTCATAATGATTTTGGAAAGGAATGTGTTTATTTTTTTGACTTTTCTTCTGTTCCAGATGTGTCTTCTGTTGGCCTGACATTGTGACTGGTCTGGTGGGATTCTTACCTCTGTATTGAGCCTCTTCTGTGATGAATTCTTTGTATGCAGTGTTTAGGAAATACTGTAGGGAACATGGGGAGGAGTTGATATTAGGAGCATTTGATCAATTTGTATTTATTTATTTTATCATTTTGTTAATAAATTGTGAAAAGCAACGCGTCTCCTTGTGACTGCTTGTTACTCATTAAGGGGAAAAAGGCCATGGAGTCCTGCGCTGTCCTGGCTGGAGAAGCTGCGTTTATTGGGGCTTATCGGAACAAAACAAGGCTGAAATTAGCACAGCAACTTTAATTTTTGTGCAATTGCTTTCTTCCGTTTTCCATGTCATTTCCTGTGATAAAAAATGGTGGTCCAAGCTCGGGGAGGCGACTGACTCGTAGCAAAAATTGACGGGAAACTTTGCATCGGCGG
>OMLF01019290.1:1933-19249 GCA_900302615.1 Holocentrus rufus
TGATAATGACTATCGATCTTACTCCTAAAGCCTATAATCCAAGACAGACTGATGAGGGCGTTAATAATCAAATATCTCGTAAATATTAAAAAAATCATGCTGAAGTCCAGTCTTGAGTTTATCATGCACCAAACAAAAGCAATTCATTATCACTGTCGAAGAATTTGTAAGCGGTTCTTAAAATACCTAGATAGATACAGCAGGAACAGACCTGAACTGAATACAAATTAATTATTAGATAATTAAATATGATGGAATTATGTTTAATAGGATAATATAGCAAGTGGTATCAACACAAAGTACCAAACAAATGCCTACCGCCTGGTTTCACTTTATGTCACATTGCACTGGTTAGAAATCCATGCCATAATGTTTCACAGGTTGGTGGGGGAGGGGCACCCAAATGAGTGCTGCAAACCCTCTAATCCACTTAAATTAACCACTAAGCATCTATTTTAAGACATGACTTTTTTGTGCTCCAAACCCTGTTACAACACTGCTGACTGAATAACAAAATACAATGGGCTCAGTGTATGATGGAATACCCTCATATTTTCCAGAAACTCAACATTCACATTTTGTTTAAACAGAAATGCTGGGGAAATTGTGTTGATGTTGGATTTTTTTTTCCACCCTCCTTTTGAGAATATTGATTTATTTAATCCAAATGACCAGGGAAATTGAACTGCATGAACCACTGCACTCTTACAATACAAGACATGTGTCATAACAATACATGGGAATTCGGCAGAAAATAGTCCTTTCTAATGAAAATATTCTATTCTAAATGAAAAGAATAAATGTTTTTTCCGAACATAATCCACATCTTTGTGTTCTTTGAAGCCCTCATTTGAGTGCTGTGAAGCATGTCTTGTATAGATAAAACACTGTAGCAACTGTATCAACATGGGTGTGCATGTGCGTGCGTGTGTGTGCGCGTGCGTGTGTGTGCACGTGAGTGTGCGTATGTGTGCATGGTTGTTTATGGAATATCTGATTATGGAATCAATTTAGACATCAGATAATATAAATCTATGATGTTTCCCTCACTATTGTCTGCAATGGAACACTATCAAAATCTTCATATATTATCAAGTGTGTTACAAAATATAAGTATTGCAGTACTACAGAGATGCCCAGACCTACAAATAATATTTTCCAAACATAAGAAAATATGTTTGTTTGGTACAGAACCCTGCAGAAATTAGATTGTCATATCATGTTTTTTTCCAGTGAAAATTAAAATTGTGATGCAAAAATGTTTATTCCCAATACAATTGTGAATCATATTGTATTGCAATTGGATTGCATGTTGATTGTAATATGATTTTTTTTCTTTTTTTAAATTACATACTGTAGTTCAGCTCCAGAACACACCTCATTATAATGTGGAAATTTTACTTCTATAGTACAAGAATTGGACCTTGGCTGCTTTAGCATGACATGACATACAGCAGCATGACCATGCACAAGTAATTACTTAATTAGGTGTAACAGTCTTCATAGTGTCCCCATCTTGAGCCTACATCACCTTCTATGTGCATAGACTAGATAACATTAATTCTATAGATTGTACTTAAAAAAAAAAAAAAAAAAAAAAGAATCTGCCAATATGTGAAATTATTAACACATGCACTTGCATCATCTGAAATGTTGTAGCTGGTGTCGGGAATTTCTGCCTCAGATTCAGTTTGAGAATGTCCCATTAGTGTCCAATTTATGGTGACAGAAAGAACCAGAATGACTGCAGATACATTTTGTGCTCATCACTGATCACTCATGCCTTATGGGCAGGGGTGGATGAAGCCACTCCCCCCCTCAGTGTAGAAAATACTTAAGCGTAACATGAAGGAGATCACTTGGTCTGCCTTTACATGTTTAGCATCTGTGTTGGCATCAAAAGGTTGATTTAAATTGCACTCCAATAACTTTATTGTTCACTTTGTGTCCCTCATTTAGGTCTTAGCTTTTGTTTGGCAGTTATTTGCAGCTCTCTCTGTCTCAGCTGATATCAAAGCCCCTGATGATAATGTTTGCCTCTTAAGTAACTTGTGGTGTCAAACAGGAGTTAGCAATAACCCACATCAGTTGCTAACTATAGTTCCTCTTGGGCTGCTACACACGAGACCGTTGCAAGAGTGGTTCGACTCTCATTGCTTTCACCTTCACAGGAGCAGGAACAGGAGAGTGCGAGTGTAATGTGTTTGAACAGTTCTCTCAGCCTGTAATCTCCTCTTTGCACAAGGAGCCCAATTAGGCAGTATGCTGATGCCATGTTATTAGGCAGACACATCCAGCTTGGGCTGAAGGACTGCGTGTAATGCAGCACAGTGAATGGGACCGGCATGCAGTCATAGGTTTGATATCCAATCAGAGTGCACTTTCTTACATTCCACCTGGAGCAGGGCACGGCATTGTGAAAGTGGAGCTGAAAAATTCTCCCTCTCAGTGCCGAGCGTCTGCCCGTGACAGTGAATCACAGAGGAGATCTGCCGACAAGAGGCAACCTGTCGCATCAGAGTGGCGTCTCAGTCTGATTGTAGTTCAAAGATATGGAATCAGGCCAGCATGGATGAAGTAGATCGCTTCATGATGTGAAGATCCACTTACTATCCAGCTGATTCAGAGCAACCAGCCCCTGTTAAGGACACCATGGTATAGCAGCAATCATTCTTGAGCCTGCAGCCACCTACAAGGTGAAAGACCTTACTGTACAACTGGAACTGGAATTCCTTTGTTTCCTGTTTTGGAAAACTATTCAAACATACTTCTAAAACCATTGTACAGTATAATCTAGAGATGATAGAGTTAGCATACATAAGGTGTCTCATTACCTTGCATAAACTGTCTCTTGCTCTTTCTCTTGCTGCGGGGCAGTAATGTTTGAATTAGTGCAGAACAAATAACCAAAATATTATCCAAATCGCAGCATGGCCAAGTGCAATATCCAAATAGCAGGAGATGCAATTTTTGGATAAAAGTAAAATGTGTGACCATTATAAATTATTGTTTTAAATTGTTATTTAAAGTATTGTGGTGCTACAGAGATTCCCCGGCCAACAAATTGTATTCTCTTTATGCAAGTAAAAATGTTTGACACAGGCCCCAGCAAAAATCACATCATCAACATTTTATTTTATTTATTTATTTTTTTAAAGTGAAAATGGAGAAGCTGGAAATGAAGCAAAATTGTCATTCCCACTAAAATTGTAAATTATGCCACAATCACAATATCTGTCAAAATAATTACAATATGATTTTTTTAACATATTATTCAGTCCTAGTTTGACTGAGGTGTACCCTCTTAGGATTTTGTGTGTATGTAAACAGCTCTGCAGCGCTGAGATGCTCTAAACAATTTGTTGTGTGTTTCATAACGCAGGCAAAAGGTCAGGCTCTACCCAAACAGTATTTGGCTCACCGGTTTGCAGAGGATACAGACAAGGCTTACACAGCTGAAAGGTGAAAATTGCCAGAGGTGTTAAATAACCCTTCAACTAAGGGTGGAGCTATAAGGGTAATAGTTGAGATGGGTTTGAATAAGCCTATGAGTTGTTAAGGATCTCTGCATGTCAGGTTCTCTAGGCTCTTTCATAGTCTTAGTTCCAAGAGGAGGAGGAGGACAAGACATCAGCGGTGTGACCCCTCAGCAAAGTGGAGCTCAGGTTTAGAGCAACCTGGAGCTCTCAGCCACTTGACTGCTGTGATTACATACGTTCCTCAGGTTGAGACATTGGGAGGCCTGATAGGTCCAATGGTGGCACCTTTTTTTCCTTCCATGGAGAGTGTACGGCTAAAATAATCTCAAAGCTTGAATTCTACATCTATGATATCAGCATGTGCAGCAAACAAGTATAATTCCATTAAATCTACAAAAGAGAGGAATCAGGGTTGCCATATTTGTATATTGTCACATATGTGCTTGTAATAATTCTTTGGGCTAAGAAACGAAACAGGTGAGAAATAGTACCGATCCTTTCAAAAACAGAGAGTATTACAGGATATTATAACATAATGGAAACCAGGTCAGTTTATTCATCTTTGCTAGATATTTACCAAAAAAAATCTATTTGCTGTTGGAGCTAAAACAAAATGTGAGAAAATGTGTTGGGTTTTTTTTTCTAGACGAGTTTCAAAAAAGGGAAAGGAAACATCGGTTTTAATAAATGGGTCTCTGTGGAAGAAACAACATCTTTGGGTTACATGAGGCCCTGTGGGTGGCAGATGTCTACTGTATAAGAACACATTTTACTGAAACAGTAACCCGTTGTAACAATGTCTCTGTTTAACACCCTGTGAATCTCTCTCTCTCTCATGGAACATAACAGCCTTTCTCCCTCCGTTTCTGCATCTCTCACTCCTCTGGGGCAGTGGCCCCTAATTAGAAGCAGGGCGGCTGGATAGATGTTTTCTGTAACAAGGTGAAAGCAACTGAATGGGACGAACATAAGCGAGGCGGAATATCAACATTGTGGCTCTTCTGTCTGAGCCCTACAACTTTGGGGGGGAAAAGTGTTTAACATACTGTTGGAATGGCAATCTGCTGTTGCCTTATCCCCTCTTGCAAAGCTGTGAAACGGTCCTTTTCCCTTCTGCAGAATATATAAATCTATCTGTGATTCAGAATCTCCAAATTAAACATAGGGGCAGGCGCTTGGAAAATGAAAATGTAAATCTGACTGGGGAAAGCATTTGAGTTCCTTTTGCTTTGAGGAGAAAAGAGATCTACACCAGTGCCTCCTTGCTCTGTTTGCAACCTTAATCATTTGGCTGCTATCTAATAAGCTTGAACAAGCGGCGGCGAAGTTTGAGTTGTGAGTCTGTTTTGGACACTGCCAAACATTTAGTTACCTCTCCATGGTTACATCTCGCTTCGTTCTCCCAGGCTTTTCTGTGAGGGACAGAGAGAGATGGGATCGAGCCTGTATCTTTAAAGCGTAAATCTTTTGAACTTATGACTACATTATAGAATTTAGCCTCTTGTGTAAAATGCAGCTGGCTTTGGTTGGAGTTCGTCTTATTAGGCACTTCAATTTTAAAAGAAGAAAACTTTCAGCAGTTCAGTTGGTTTGCTTCAGACCTGTTTTCATTGCCTTTTGCAATGTGCTAGGGGAAAGTCTTTGAAGAAGGAGATTAAAACCATGTGATCATTTTAATTAGATCATTAGCCAAGAATTAAGATCTATGTTTGTAACTCTCATTAACAAAAATACCAAGTGTGTGCCAAGAAACATTTGTGTATTACATTCAATGTATTCAGATTTTGCCCCGTTTTCCCTTCCTTTTCAGTGTTGTTGCTATCGTTCTCGCTGTCATTACTTTTTTGTTTGCTCTTCTATTGCATCAAGGCAAAGGGAAGGTAGGTTAATCTCTGTCTGTGTTCTCTGTCTTTCAGGCTCTTTGGTACAACGGGGAACTGTGCAGCCTGCAGTAAACTGATCCCAGCCTTTGAAATGGTGATGAGAGCCAGAGATAATGTTTACCATTTGGACTGTTTTGCCTGTCAGCTTTGTAACCAGAGGTAAGAATAGAGATCATAACGGCACAACGAGATTGCCTTTTTTTTTTAGATCTTGAATGCAGTGTAAAAAATGGCCATTAGCTTAAATAGGAGAAGCTGTTGAATAATCTCCCTCTTAAGGTGCAACAGATTTTGCTCTGTTTGGCGACATTGTTGTAAACCACAATCTGTATGTCTAGGGGGAAAAAAATAAATAAAAACGAAAATTTTGGCTTGCCTTGCCATTTTGCACGCACAAAAGTTGTATTGCATTAGTAATGCTCTACTAATTATTTTCTATTCTGACACGGTGCCAGCAGTTTGTCCTTGGTTGCAACTAGAGCTGTGATTATAAGCTAGAGGGGGACAAAATTAGTGATACAGCTGTTAGACTAGTGCCTAGCCTGCTAAAAATGTGAACGCTTCATTTGGTGGAGGAGATAACTAGGATCTATAGAAAGAAGGTATTCAGCAGAGGCGGGCTGCTGCATAAGGGAGCATGAACATACACAAGTGTAAAATGATGTTTCCATAGAGATACTAATTATTACTGACTTATGAAGAGCACAGCGCCCGATGTGATTTAATATACATAGAATATGACATACCCAAATATTGCCTTTTCCCGTTAATAAACTGTCTATAATGGAACAACCCTGAGAGCAGAACTTTCTTTGCATGCTTGTCAGGGGTGCTGTGACCCTGTTCCTCCACACAGCACAAGCCCATTAACCTTCTGCAGGCCAGATCCAGTTACCATAGTGAACACCTGCTGTAAGGGAATTATGACTGCAGTCTCTCTCCTCAGCTGGCAGACATGAAGCCAGGTCTCATCTGGCACAGCATTACCATGGCCGTGACTCCTCTACCAGCCTGGCACATTACTAAAGCCAAGCTATGCTAAGCTACGTTCTTATCTTCGCCTCCCTTCAGTCACATTACGGCGCTGTCTCCACTGTGTCACACAAACAAACAGCAGCATAGAAAAGAACATCAGTAGAGCAGGCTGCTATGTGTTATTTTCCCTCTTCAGTTGACTCTGAGACTTTAGAGGGAAAACATTCTTGAGCACTGGCACCAAACTGGTGTGTGAAAAGCTCACCCTGTGGCAGAGTTTCCTTGGAAACTCTTGTGGTGGCTGTGCCTTTTTTGCCAGGCTTAGGAGAGCTGACCTGCCTTTCTGTGGGTGCCAGTGCTCTTGTCTGCGCGCTTTGAAATGATAGGGTTTTAATCTACTTTTATTTGAAGCCTTTACACCTTTATGATGACCATCAAAACGGGCTTTGAATCACCGGCGAGCTACAGTGTCACTGTGCGTCAGGTAAAAAGTCTTGAGCCAAATGTGTGCAATCAAACGAAATCAGTATTACCTGCTGATCCTGCGTGCAGCGTTTTTCCCTGCCAGAGGAGAGCAGTCATTATCAGCCAGTCAACACACATCACTTTGTCATGATGCCAGCAGTAATCGCCTTTGTCTTTTTAACGACAGTTTTGCCTCTCTGTTTGTGTTCCTCTCCCAACAGGTTTTGTGTCGGGGACAAGTTTTTCCTAAAAAACAACATGATTTTGTGTCAAATGGACTATGAGGAGGGCCAGCTGAATGGGAGCTTTGAGACACAGGTTCAATAGTCGGACCTGGTGGCAGCAACAATCGGCTCCACACTTACACACAAGATGGATGTTCTGCTGCACTTGGAAAGAGACAAGCGTCTGTCTGCTTGCCTGCAATACTTTTTAAGACCCCTTTATCAGTCCCTAAGGACTTTATTGTAAATGTACTACTTTTTGCCCCTCCCACGCCCCAACACTGAGCAGTTACAAGTTTTGATGTACAGTTGTGCCTGCTTAGCTGAGCACTGTATTGCTTGTATGTTTTGTGAAATTTGTTTCAGGTTTGTTTTATTTTTATTTTCCTTTTGGAAATGGTTCCTTGGAGGGTATGTACAGTCTGTTTTCTCTGTATATATAAACTGGAACATTTATTTTATGAAATGTAATGCAATTTTATTACTAGTGTGAATTAAAGATTCTTAAATGTTCATAGTGAGTTTTTTTCTCTTGTACCAAAACCAAAGTTGTTGGAGGAGGTTGGCCCATGTGTTGATATGTAATCATGTCTCCAAAACCGCAATGCTGTAAAACGCCTTGCAAGGGAAAAATATATTTGAAGTCCTTTTTAAAAACATGATGGAACAAAACAAGTTTTATTACATTTTACAGAGTTCTGATGGAATTAGAAATGCTGTTTAAAATGAACTAAATAAGATTTTATTTGGAATAAAAGAATGCTTCTCCAAAACTGTGTTGTTGTGAACGTGCAGGTGTCATGAAAGGGAGTGAGTTGAGCCGAGCTGCTCTCTGTGATTCATGCTTCACTAATTGCCATCTGATTATGAGGGTGAATTGGCCTGGAAATGAAATGCAACAGCAAATAAATTAGAGAGAGAATAAATGCTCATTGAGTTTGAGCTCATTCAAACTCATCAGCAACAGAGGTGTGGAGCTGTATTAAAAACTACTTTTCCCAGATGACTATGTTAATGGAGCTGTGTGACACTGTCTATTTATCTGATGAGGTTATATCTGATACACAAACTCAGAGCCAAATGGGAACAACAATATACCAAAGCAGAGAGCTGTCAAATATAAAAGAGACTGGTAAAGGGACAATTTAGGTGAGTGACTATGCATATGACATGTCGTCGAATTAATGTATTTAAAGATTTCATTTGAACATTTACTATTTTTAAATGGCAGAACAGTTGTAATTTATGGTCTATTTTTGATTCACAAGAAAACAACTAAAAAAAAAAAACTACACTGTCATTACTTTCAGAAGCTTTTTGTGTGACATCAAGTAATTAGAAAAAAGCAAACATAAGTACTTAATTATGCACTTAGTTCCTCAGAAGAAACAGGGTAAAAAGCTTCCCCAAATAGACAAGGTTTTGAAAAAAATAAAGGCGATTCAGGCGAGTCATATCCATGCATGTACTGAGACTGCGCTAAGTTCAAAAGTAAAATTAGTTTTATAGCAGAGTGGCAGAGGTCAGTGGCCTGAAAATTCACTCTGGTGCACTGACGTCAAATGCCGCCAGAACTATCCCATTTCAGACCCAGAAATAAAACAAAAAAAAGGCATGTTGTTGGATTTCTTACCTCACTGGTCTTGACTTAGTGAGATGTTGCTAAGTCTTGAACATTTTGTGATATCCTTCTGTCGATGTACGCTGCAAGGAACGACAGACATCTCAGATCAACTCAGCACAGAAAAGTTTGACCAAACTTGTGCTAAAAACAAACACACAATAAGGAGTTGCATGTCTTGCCCACATACTTAAATCCTCTATAAATCTGGCTTATGGAGGAGTTGTGTCTGGTGCAAGAACTCCAAATGAGGCAGCGCAATCATAATAAAAGAGGCAAGAGTAGGAGAGTTTGTCTCAGTTTACACAGGTGCAAACAGAGAGAACTTATAAACGAACGGCGTACTGAACGTGGTCCAGGTCATGCATGAATTAAAGTGCCTGTCAAGGCTATGGAAAAGTGTAAAACAATAATAAAAAAAAAACTATAAAGTTTAAATGCATCTCACCTACATGACTGGACCATTGATCATTATTTATTCTCATTCAACTTCAACCTTTTTCGTGAAAGCAGACAAACTTTGGATTTGAACTGAGGTGTGACATTCTTTAGGCACTTTCTACCAGCAGGAAACAGAACAGCAATGTAATTTGCTAACAAATAAATCAAGTGTGCAAAGAGCATTAATTAGAAATTCATTAAAAATTCAGACTCACCGGCAGGTGTGCAAATAAAGGATTAGGTAGACATCAATTATACCACATAAGAGTACATTTTAATTGCAATTCCTGGATTGATTTACAGAGGGAGACAATCAGGCTCCATGCAATATGGCTGATTGCTCATTTTCTGGAAAAATAATGAGGAAAACACCTCACCAGGCAACACTGTGTCCCCAGCTGCAAACTCTTACACACATACAGATAGAGTTGCGTGTGCTCCTGCGTGCACGCACACACACACATGCACAGATGCACACAAGCTTGTATGCATAACTACAGGCCCACAAACACATTTATAATACTGTCACATAGATTTCCAAGAACCATATAGTAAAACACGCACACACACAGATACTGTAGACACACATACACCCTCTATCTCTCTTACACACACTTAAAAAACAAGATAGACACACAGAAGCACGCACATACACACATAAATACACATACACAGCAGCTTGGCATTCCCATCTGCCTGTGTTGGTGGAGAAGTTCTTAAGCACCAAATGCTGCGCTGTTATGACTCAAGTTTCTGAATTCTCCAGCCTCCGCTGTGTTCCTGATTACTGCATTATGGCATCTGCTTAATTAGCTTGGCTTGTGTCATATGTTGCACACGAGGGGGTGTTAAAAAGTGCCCTTCCCTCTTGCTCATTATCTGCCTCGATTCATGTGATGTATAATCTCTCTTGACAGACATTCATATTGACATAGGGACAGCTGTCAGCAGAGCTTCGTTATAAAGGGTGCACATAGAATGAAAACCACAAGGAAGAGTGGAAAGACTGCCAAAATTCCAAGTGAAACAAGTGATTCTGTTTTTCATTTTGGATCTATCGACGTTGGAGCATTTGTAATTATACAGAATTTAATTTTATGGCAGGCAATCATTTGGGAGAAGAAGCTTAAATTAGGGTGTATATTTTGATTCCTATAGGTAAAGTTCAGTCCACAGCATAGAGATCCAATGCGTTTTTGTTATTGTTTTTTATTTTACTGATGTGGTGTCCATTTCTGGGCAACGACTCAACCTCATTATTGCTGTGTGGGTTGGGCAAATTCTAATCACTACCAACATAACAACTCTGGATGATCCCCTTCGTCCCATGGTGCACTTCTTTCTTGATAGGGCAGATACTTTTTAGATTACCCCTCGGCACAAACCAAGCAATCACATGCACAGTAAGTTTAAACAAACGTGTAACAATGGTGTAAGCAGTCCAACAAGATCTTCTCAGCAACCAGATATTATTATCCCAATTAGACTTTCATCAGAGATAGTGAAACAACATCTGACTCGGTGGTTTTCGGTGCTGCAGGGGCCAGTTGATCACTCCAAGTCGTTGTATTAGCTGTGGTTAGAGAACAGACTTGAAGATGCAGAGTACAAACCAGGAAAAAAGCAAATCCAAACCAACACTGAGAGAAAGTTTTCACCAAAGCTAAATCTGTCCTCCTTTGCCGTTGAATTGAAAATATCTGAGTTTGGTTCTTTAGAATTGCAGTTGGCCTATTACTTGTTTACAAGCAGTTACAAGCTGTGTCCTGATTCAGGGGCTGTCTCCTTACAAGGACGCGGCCTACAAAGGTGTGGTATTCAGAGGACCGAAAGCTCACATTCACACAGAGCTGACATTCTTCAGCAAATTGGGACGGTCTACTGAGGATTCTTACTTGAGTCATTGGGGGTTTCCACTCCTCGTGTGGCCTCATGAGATGATGCAGCCACTTAATTAACCTTACTTCACAACAAAGTAGGCTGATGCGCTAAAAATGGATGTTATCAAAATGTCAAAGCTTTCAAATCATTTTAATCAATACTTCGCTTAATTTTTGGTTATGCTAGTTAAATTTGGCTAATGAAAACTATGAGATGAGGTAAGCTTCATCTTTTAATTTTGCATTTATTCTAATTTAGAATAGGTAATATTGCAAACAAGTTGCACTTACATCTGTATATAAAGTCTTCACTTTCCCCTTCAACATTTACCAACCCACTATAGCTTTCCAAAATAACAACTGCACAAAATGGATTTTTGGGATATAGAGGACAGCAAGGGATAAAGGGCGTTATGTCCTCCAGATAATGCTAACAGAAGGCTGCACATCAGAGCTGTATGGGATTGGGATGGCCTTGTTGAGCGCCTATGAGGTATGCAGTCTTTAAATACAACTTTGAATGGAGGCAGCCCCTGAATTGGGGTTTAGCTACTGAGTACTTAAAAGTGATTGGTTAATGGCTACTAATTTCACTCATTATGTTGGCCTTGTGTCTTCTGTATTCTTAATGTTTATGGTATTTAAGTTTAATTTGGTCATTACTGTATATTATCAATAGCCATCCCATCAGATATACACCCACAACATTCAGTAAGCATCAGAAACACAACTGCAGCACTCTTCTTTTGATTGATGGTGACTATAGGTAGCTCTGACAAATGAAAATACAGGCAGAGATGCGAACAGTGGTCAACTGTCCATTGTTCCCCTTGATGCTTAACAGATTTTCACACCCACTCAAACTCCAGCATACAGTACAGTATGTTCCACTGACGCATAATGGGCCAGCTTTGCCATAGAAAAGGGACACAAAAGGGCAGCTTAGTTTCATGTGGCTCTAATTTGTGCTGATTCCACAACTGTGTCAAAATGAATATAGAAAACAAAATACTAAATATTAGTAACTATTGAAGCTCATTTTGACAGAATGCAATAAAATGGAAGAAACTACTTAACTTCATGGTAATGAGAGGTAAATGTGCACACGTTAACTATAGCATGATGCCCATGGCTAAGATTATGCATATTCTACCTACAAACAGCCAGTGCCAAGAAATGCATATAAAACTGAAATAAATGGCTACAGATGCATGAACTTGCCCTGAAAGAGGTTTGCTTACTCTGTGATCTCATTCTTAAATGAAACCAATTTGCCTAGAAATTGGTTCTAAGGCCTAATGCAGAGCTCTGTACATCAGCTCCACCACACACACACACACACACACACACACACACACACACACAGTTAGCTTTGACAAACACACTTTCACAGTCACACTGCTTCCACCCCTTCCCTCGCTGCAAATCATGTTTGACTTTGAAGTGCTAATTTTGGAAGTTTAGCCAATTTTTATTTGCTGCTTTGAAATGTATCCCCTAAGCTGCTGCACCAGCAATGAAATATACAGACCTTTACAATGAGGGATAAGTGACCAAAATGAGAAGCGTCTGGTTTTCTCCCTGACATTATATAACTGTGAATAATCCCCACATAGCATTTTCTCCTATGCCATCACTGACTCAATTTATATTCAAAAATATTATGCAGACTTCTTACTTTTCACTCATTCCTCAATCCCTACCTACATTTGGAGCTCATTTTGAGACATCTACCGTACAATGCCAATGACAAATACAAAGACCCTAAAACATTACTCACATTATTCCTGTGTTTGATCAGTATTTGTAAACATAAACAACTGATGTGATATAAAAGCGTGTAAAAAAATAATAATCTGTGTGAGAGTGTTTTATCACCTTGGCAATGACTGTCCAAACCCTCACAGGGAAGCATAGTGGGACCAACTGGGCCGATGGACAGGTGAATATTATGGATGCACACTGGAGCCCATATATAATTCAGATGAGCACATCGGCTCTATTTTGATGGAAAAGCCATTATTGTGCCTGTCTGCTGAGTTGTGGCCCTGTGTTGTATGGAAAGCTGAAAGAATGAAACAGGCCTTGGTAATGTAGTACCATTTACCACAGTACTGGATGCAAGGATGACCTCAATCACAATCCTTTTTTAACTGGTTTCAGTGCCAGATGGAGCATTATATAGTAAAATACGTTGATCAGATTGCCACCTCACCAAGCAGCCCGGCTAATAACATGGCAGGCTAAAAGCTTGAGGGAGAGAAGATTTGGAATGTGGCCCCTCCACATCCCTGCACTGTTCTGCTTTAACACAGTCCTGGACTTGGCAATAAATTGCTTTGGTAATCAGCTTTTTGAAAAGCTTATTTACTGCTTGTTTTGTGTTTATTGTAGTCCTCAGAATGAAATATAAAATTGGATTTCATTAGATGTGCAATTTTCTCGTCTCGTAAAGAAGGGAAGAGAGAGAAAGCACATCACCTTGTTGAGGATGGATGATCCAGGCAGGGTGTATATATTATTGTTGATTATCTCTCAGTTCTGATGCAGTCTCCTTACGCTCTAAAGGAGACACACTGCGAGATTGTGCTGAAATGTTCTGTGTATAAAGTCTGTCCAAAAAGCATTGTAGTGATGGATCAAAAAGTCTACTATGTGTGTGTGTGGGGGGATGCACATCTGCGTTTGTGTGTGTTGGGAACAGTTCAGACCGTGTGCAAAGTATGAATGTATCAGTTTGGTATTCTATTAATAAATGAACAGCGTAATTTCATGTTCACTGTACAACTCGTATAAAACGTTCACTTAACCACAACTTCATGTCGCTAATGAACAAACCATGTGTTCATATTTGGGTTTCGCAGTAAATACCACAAGAGGCAGAGTCCCAGCCATCTTTTTCACTCTGCTGAAATAAGGCACCCTCTCCTTTAGTGCCTTTTGTACAATGCAAGACTATGGGATAACATGCCTCCATAGACCCTGACCCGCACAGTCGCCCACAGGGCTGGTGGCAGAGCTCCGACCTCATTGGTTCTCGGCCCTGCTCATCAGGACCCAGAGCCCTGCTGGTTTTCATTCCAGCCGTCTAATCAGGGACTGATTTACACCTGGGACGCCAGGTGATTGCAATTAACTACCTGGTAGGACAGAAAGCCAGCAGTGCTCCGGTTGACCATGGCAGGGCTTGTTGTTGAGCACTTGTTCCCTACAGCTCTTTCACTGTTCATCCTGCTAAGTCTCCGGGATGCCTTCACTATGCGTTTATGGGCGGAGAATTCCATTTTTGACAGATTTAGCGGTCATCGCATGTAAATGTCAACTCAGTTAGAATAAACCAGTGAAGCTCATACTCTAATTATGAGAAATCCAGTCAAGATTCCTGGCTTACTCTGATATTCAATTTAAATTAATTTTCTCCTTTCACTTTTGGTTTTTATCTTATGTGCAATTTCAGAGTCGCACATTATTTTGATTTTAATTTCAACAAAACATGGTGCCGACCAGTAGTTTTTATGACTAATGCTATTTGGATAATCAATTCTTTCCTCCGTATCAGAAGTAATATACAGCTTAGGTAAAAGGTAGCTGGTGGCTGTATCTTTTCCATGCTGGTTGACTGAGTTTTCTGTGAGAGGGACACTTCACATGTTCAGTAATATTCTGTTAACTGGTTTATTCATGGCAGCAGGGACACTCAATCACAGGGCAGCAGAAGTTCATGTAAACAGCTTAACCTGAATAAGGTCATAGGCTCTGGTCAATAGTCAAGCTACTCTGTCCAAACAATATAGGGACAGTTTGTTGGGCTATCTGTTATTATTTGCCTGCCTGGTAGGCTGAATTCACTTCTAGCTGCCTGACACACTGCTGATGTGCTGCTTTACTTGGTGTCAGACACCTCATGCTGTTAAGCAGCCTACAAGGCAATATACTACTTGGCTGCCTGGTAGGCTGAGCTCATATCTAGAGAGCCAAAAAAAAAATCATGTTGCCACAGTCTTATTACAAGGTAATCAGACTGTCCAAATTGGTAACTTGGTAATACTGTTAGTTGGAAGTCCATGCATTCTTGCAGCTTCACTGAGGATGAGTCATTTTGATCATTTTAATGTTACAAAAAAGCATGAATAGCAATTTCAATAATTTAATGTCAACTATGAACAGTTAACAGTTTATTTAGTTCATCAGCAGAACTCTGTTCCGTACCACTCGCTGCCAGCGGAGTCACTGTACTGATAACTATGGAGATAAATAATGAATTATGAAAAAGATCTAAAACATTCAAAAGCTAACAGAATGTATGTGTTGTGTTCCCACAACACCATAACTATAAAAACATCCAGAGATTTTGTTTATTTATTTATTTTTTTGAAACAGAGACAACAAAACATTTTCAAGTTGTAAGATAGAATGAGATGGGAGAATTCAGCAGCTCCCAGCAGTGATGTCTTTGTTTGCTGAGGAACTTATCACAGAGGTTATTGTATCATTAAAGTTTATGGTTATCTTTATAGTCACTGTTCTGGGTGTGAACAGGTCTTTATGATGTTACCTAATATCAAAACAACACAAATTGATTGTGGGATGATACACTGATGTGTAACTGTGCTTTACATTTCCAACTGTGGACATCAGCTAGTCTCAAATCAAATGAGTCTTTTATAACGTTACCACACCAATTTGTAAAACAGCTGCCTCAGTTCCTCAATATTTTGAAACAAGACCTGCTATTCTTCTTGTTCTGTCCTGACACTTGTACGAATTAATTTGGTTTTCAACTCCGCTGCTTGGAACACAAAAACTTGCTGGTTTTATTTCAGCCATCTAATCAGGGATTGATTTACACCTGGGGTGCCAGGTGAATGAAATTACCTGCAATTAACTAGTCTGTATGACAGAAAGCCATCAGCCATCTTGGTATTGGGGATCAGGATTGAAATCATTGATTTAACACAATCTAATCTCTTCAGCTTTGCCCGCTTGTCAAGCCAGTCAAGTCATGCAAGCTGATCACACGATGAGAGACACCCAGATACAAAACTGTACAATAAATATGTTTGTAAAGCCACGGTGCCTTGGTGATCGCTCTCACTGCTACCTGTCCGCGCGTACATCTGCTGACGTCAGCCTGTGCCAAAATTAACGTCACAGCCGCCTAAGGCACAGGGTCGGTAATTGCACATTCAGATTTTGCGTAGCCTTATAGTTTTAACAACTATGAGAGATCAATAGAGAGACAGAGGGACGACAACGCTGCAAGCCATAACAACGACAAGACAACTGTTAGCCTGCTCAACACCTTGCTCTCTGACAGTATAACATGAGTCACATTTTCTTCACACTCCTAATTCATAACTGAAAATCGTGTGTTCTTCTTTACTGTCAAACCCTCTAAGGAGTCTCCTCTCCATTTCTTCTGTAACTTTTTCTAGTTTGGCTGTTAGCTAGACCAAATGAGTATAATATATCTTAATCCTATTATTAATTAAGAATGCCTCTTGCTCAATAGCTACCAAGAGTGGCTACCTGGCCAGCTACCAGGGTGGAGGACAGGGTCCAAATTTGGATTTTCCACTAGTTTTCTGGCTACAAGAAATTACAAATTGGCAGCAGCCACAAGGGGAGGCATTCAGGCACTTCAGAAACCAAGGGGTGACATCACAACAGCTATGTCCATTTATTTTACAATCTATGTATCAAATGTACATCCTGCAGAATGTGCCCACCGCTGGGAACAAAGATATTGTTCAACCCAGGGAATGTTTTGTACCGTAGCACTCTCAGAGCCTTTTTTCTTCACCACCAATGGAGGTGGGCGAATCCAGGAGGAAAAAGAGTGAAAACATCTGCTCCTCTGATAAAAAGGTATGTCTTCAGTGTAGTTATTTGTTCTTCTTTATCTATACCAAAAATTTTTGAAATAACATGACACACGACTTTATTGGCACAACTGATGTTGCCGGCCGCACTCCATTGCCACTTTTGTTGCTTATATTTCTGCTGTGTTGGTTCAACCTCAAAAACTGTGACTGTCCACTCTATGGACAGACCCGCCTTATTCCTTCTAGGATGGAGGTCAGACATCTCTAACTGTATCAACGCCTGTCACAGAAAAACTCAAAATCAAATTTAGTTAAATTTACTTAGTAAGCAAATAATTTGTTTTATTTTATGAATTAAAGGTGTACAATGTAAAATTGCATGTGGTGACCCTTTAGACTCAGCCTGACTCACTAATAAATTGTTTATTCCCTTATAATTATTCTAATTATTATTATTAGTAGTAGTAGTAGTAGTAGTAGTGGTAGTAGTAGTAGTACTAGTAGTAGTATTATATATTAGTAT
>OMLF01019290.1:22033-42575 GCA_900302615.1 Holocentrus rufus
AAAAAAGGAAAAACAAAAAAAAAAAAAAAAAAAAATTCATGCCTGAAAGCACAGATTAAATTCAAAGATGTCAAGGTAAATCAATATGTATTCTTAATATATACTGAGGTGCACGTGATATAACGAGAGGCATTATGGAATGTTTTTGTAACTAAAAAAAAAAAAAAAAAAAAAAAAAGGGAGGCCACAAAATAAAAACCAGGACAGCTATGACAGCTTTTTTGCTAATACACGACAAAAGCACTGGAGTTATCTGTAATTGATGCAACCAAACTAAGCAGGCATCAGCTGTATTGTGCGCATACAGATAAGCCTAATAAAATGCATGATAACTACTATCCTTATGAATTCAGAAAATAAGTAACTGACAATGAAGCAATATCAGATCTCTCGGTTCTTTCTAATACAGCCTGGCATTTAATTTTTTTTTCTTCTTCATATTGCAATCCAATATGGGGCCTCTTACAGTACAGCCTCTGAGTGAACCGCATCACTCATCACTCCATCTCTACATTTATTTCCACAGATTATGGTCTCTGTCTTTCTGTCTCTATCTATCTATCTATCTATATATCTATCTATCAAAATGTAATTATGTGATGTAACACTGTAATGTGTGTCATATTTATGTGTCCAGTAAATAGCTTCTTTGAGGAGGATCATTTGTTGACTACTTGTCAGGCAGGGTAAGGTGGACCTCTATTTTGAAATGTCTTGTCTACTGCAGACTGTGACAGCATTTCCATGTAAGGCATGCATGTCACAACAGTCTTTACACTTTTGTTTTTAGCAGAAAAATAAAAAAAATAAAACAGTCCCCACCCATCAAAGAAGTCCTTTCCACACACAAAACATGACAGACTTAGAAATATAACTTAAACCAGAACAGATGGCCTTAAAAGTAAAACACAGTAATTCAATCTGGATAATGGGAGCAAAGCCACAAACTGCTCCATTCTCATTTCTTTGACTGAGAAACTCAGCAGAATTGCTTCTTTGGCTTTGATGCTCAGCCCCTCTATCATAGTGTGTTTCTATGTTCCCCATGCATATTATAAGACATTTAAAAGGAAAATAGTGTATATTTACTAGACAGGCCTCACTGTGTGCACAGAAAGGAGCTATTAGGATCTAGACAGAAGGGGAAATGTATTGTAATTGATTGTTACAAAAGATTACCCATCTCAAGAAGCATCAAGCTATTTCAGAATTGCATTTGATGGCTAAAAGCACTGTGCAAAATAAGAAGGCTCTTTCAGCATCACACATTCACAGTGACATGCAGTTTGCAAAACAATTATCACACTTTGTTGCTTTGTCTCACAGACCGTCTAGCAGAGTCCTTACTTTGTTTTTTTTTTGTTTTATAAGTATGAGCACAACTCACTTGCCAGCCATGTGAGTCCTGTAGCAATTATGGCTTCCAATAAGGGGCTGCACAGTTATCAGCAAATGTAATGCAGCATATAAACCAAACTGTGGGAAAAAAAAAAAAAAAAAAACGCGTTTCTTTCTCCATATAAATGTACTTCAAATGATAACATATTGTGTTACTATTGAAGAGGAGCGTTTGCATATGGGATCTTTCAGTCTCACAATGAGTATCCACAGTGTTGGACAATGAAGTTGTGGTTTGAAGTATCAAATCCTAGATGTGCTTGATGTATTCCAAAACATACAGTAGGTCTGGTGTGGAAAGGAGTTGAGATCAAAGAGAAAACGGAATTGATAATATATAGCCCTAATGCAGGATATAAAGTCTTTTTCACGGAGCCAGTGAGGTTGGGTGAGCCATAGTCTAAGCTTCATGAAGACAAAACATCGCTGTGCCTGGAATTGATTTAATTTCATTCACTTTTCTGTATGTTTAGGAAAAAATCTCCAGTTACAGAGGGGCTGCATTCTCTCATGAGGTTTCCCTAATTGCTCGCTGAATCTGAATGTAGAGCTCAACTTCACAAATAGAACAACTCTACATTCTGTGTAGAAATTATGACAGAATAAAATAGCTGATTTGATGGGAAAGGCATCTGTGTCGATTAAGGATAAGTAATGTGTGTGAAGGGGGGAGGGGTATTGAATCCGGAATTCCCAACTAGCAGAAAATTGGTTTCTGTATAGGAGCAATATAGCTTGGACATTTCTAGTCAGCCTTTGGAGGAAATATATTAACCTGCTGGGCCATGTGCAGAAACTTTCCAACCGTATTGTTGACAGGTTTTATGAGCCTAATGCACTTTGTGATGTATAGCATAATAACCCAGTCTATGACTGTAGGGCCTTGCTCTTAATATCAGCTGCCTAGTGGATCAGGCAAAATTATTGTAATGAGACAAAATTTCCATACAACAGCAAAATGAGTTCATTACTCTAAGTTATATTGGTGAAGTAACCAAAAGAAATTGATGCTTTTATTTGCCTGGAATTGAATTCCAGGCATAAACAGAATTAGGCAAACATGCAGACAGCAAAATGTAATAATAATTACATTAGAGTTATCGAAAAGGTTATCAGAATGGCCCCTGCTGCTTCTTAATCACCGCTTTCAAACAGAGGTGCAGTTTTCAGCTCTAGGATAATTCCAATTTCCTGGTCTCAGCAAGGTGATTGAAATTTGAACAGTTGCTTGTCCAAACTGACCATAACCCAGTGCACTATTTTAAAAGAGGAAAAAGACTACTGTTTCCACCTTGGTTCAACTTTGCTATTTCATTGAACTTCAGACCCAGAGTCACGCAAACATGAATCTAACACAGCTGGGCTTGTGAGAGTCTTTCATTATCACATGAATTTTAATGATCCATCCATCCACTTTCTAGCTGCTGATCTGAGTCCCAGTGTCAACAGGGTAAGCACAGCTGCCCAGATGTCCTTTTTACCCAGCAGCACCTTCCTCCCGCTCCTCCTGGGGGATCCCAGCTGGGAGGCGTAGTCCCCTCCTGCTTGTCCCGGGTATCTCATGGGCTCTCTCTCTAGTTGGTCAGATTCAGTACACTTTAAAAGGAAGGCACCCTGCAAAGCGTCCTTACCAGGTGCCTGAATCACCTCAACTGACTCCTCTCCATGTGGACAAGCAGCAGCATAATTTGGGACTTTACTCAATATTGAACCCATTAAAGGTGACCCAAGACTGATTCATTTGTATTCATAGTTTGTGTAAAAATGTGATTGTACAGCAAAATAAAACCAAGCTTAGAGAGACTGATTACAATGTAGTTACAGTTACGGGAGCGCAATTATTGTTACAACTATATACACAACTATGGACACAATTTATTTTGCAATCAATTTGAAGTGGATCCTGAAGCAGCAGTTCATATTCCACGTATTCACTGAGGACAATATCAGTAGTCATTCCTCTCAAGGTTGCCATCTCTCTCAGTTGCTGGCTGTACTCTCTCCAGTTGTCCACTGAGGACTGCTTCAGCGCATTCTCCACATCAGCTGATTGTGCTATCTATCAACCCCAGCTGTCACTGCCCATTTAAACCTTTGTCAAGTCCTCCATGCAATGCAGCCAGCGGTAACGCAAGTAATTGCGGTTTTGTAATCCAACACCTTAACATCACTCCTTCTGTATATATTTTAAAATAGATAAGCAAGATTGTCCATTTAAAGGGTAATATTTTGTGGGCTGGGTTGCGTTGATGAAGGCATGGGAAGAAGTCCCAGTGACAACCACATTGCTATCGAGGAGAACATTATTTTGTTTTTGTTGTTGTTACAGCAAGCTAAAAGAAGGAAAAACAGATGCCAAATGCTTTTTCTTATTGCCAAGGCACGAACAGGATGCTGGCAGCTACAAAGATTCAATTATAAAAAGTACAGAAAATAATTAGAAAAAATAATAGCACTTGAAAAAATTGCCCCTCCAGAAATTGCGCATAACAATAAATCCGTTAATTAGCTCATTAATATTCAATTGGGGTCAGTGGACTTAATGGAACCTTTTTCATGGGCCAAGGAAATGTTTAACACTCAGTTTTTCCTCTGCCTGTTCTCATTATCAACTATGCACAGGCAAGCCTTATCAGTCCTCCAGATGGTGAGGAACAATGCAGCACCATTATCGTCTTACAGCAGCGTGTGTGCCTTGTAACCGGTGTGTGCCTGGGACAGTGAAGTATAGATACTGAGGCATTTAGTGTAATTGATATGTGGTATATATCGTATTGTTTAGGCCTGTTTGTTTGCTCTGCTGGTATTCAAGGCGAGAGGAGAGGCGAAGATTGATTTTCACCGCAGCCGTTCCTGCTCTCACCACAGGTCACAGATAACTTGTCAACGCAGGTTTTTTGGGCCGGTGTAAAATGCATCAAGGCTAAACTCTCTCGGGCATACTGGAGGATAGGGAGTTTCATCTCTGCAAACACAAGCCCTCTGTTTACCATTACCTTGTGCGTTCAGACAGATGTTTTATTCAACAAGTGCACGGGATGGGGAGATGTCCGACCACAGCCTCTTTGCATCTCCGTTGCTCCGTTAGGTTCCCATTCAGAGTCATTTTTTCAGCCCGGCAAATTCCAGATAATGCCATTTACTGTAGAGATTAGCATCATGTTGTTTCGGGGGGGAAAACAAAAGTATGTAATCTATGGAACACAGCAATTAAAAATTTAAATGCCTGTAGTTAAATTAAGCATATTGTAACTTGCAGGCCTATAGTGCTGAATGTTATTGAGCTGTCTATTATCACATTATCACTCACTCAGTGGCAAATCAACTCTTTAATTCCTGTTGGGAACTGCAGCTTTAACAAACACAAGGCCCAAGTATAGGTACTGTAGACCCTACTATGCTGTC
This sequence comes from Holocentrus rufus, assembly GCA_900302615.1. Taxonomy (NCBI): domain Eukaryota; kingdom Metazoa; phylum Chordata; class Actinopteri; order Holocentriformes; family Holocentridae; genus Holocentrus; species Holocentrus rufus. Next base: position 26,837 of record OMLF01019290.1, read on the forward strand.
TCAATGATCTCTCGTATGTATTTAAATAATTATATCATTTATTTTTATCTTATTTATTTATTTAATTGAGGAATATTCTGGCGAATCAAAACCCGGAGCCAGGTAACTGATCTTTGATTAAACCTCTTCTGGTGTCACAGAGGATCTGTGAACTTAGTCGGACCTTGGCTCTGCTCTCCCACCTCATAAGCTTCTCAAAAATTCAGATTACTTCAAGCCATTTTCACCAGCATATGGCATCAGCCTATCATCAGCGGGCAGATTGAGACAGAATCACTCATGCATACACAATTGGCCAGGAAATGGTTGGGTCAGAGTCTATGGTAATGCCAAGTTTAATTAATGTAGGTACGATGATTAAAAGCTACGTTGTCACTATGGAGGCATTTTAAACCTATTACATACACACAGCCTTTGGTGGGATCTCTCACAGAAATCAGTAAGAACACCAAGAAAAATGCAAGCGAGGATTTTACAGTTCTGTGATTTTCAGAGCAGAGTAAATAATGCAATCTGTTAAGCAATCTTCATTCACTGACAATCAAAACGGAAATTGATGTCTCTTGTTACAAATATTCAGTGTATTTATTTTTTATCAACATTTTCCACAACACTGTGGATTAACGTGCCTCGATTCGGAAGATGAACCATGATATTGTCATTTTCCATTAACCTACTCCATCTCCTGTATCCATCATTACATCTACAATAGTTAAATGTCAACCTTTTGAAAGCCAGCATTTTCAATCTCATGCAGGGTCTTGCCTCTCAAAAAATAAGGCAAAACATAAAAGCACAGTTTGTTTTTGTCTGTGTTTGAAGCAAAGGCTGTGGATTTTTACAGAGATAAAGGCTGTTCCATTTGTTCTTAACATGTCTGTTTATTGACACCATTCGCAGAGCAAAAGGAGATTATTTCAAATGATATATTGTTTGTTATCAGTTGGGGGAAAAAAAACAATTTTGCTTCAATTCATCAGTGCAGAAAAATACAGGGATGGACTGAATGACTTAAAGGAGATTTTCTCTCACCTTCTTGCCAACTAAGTGAAACAAAGAAGGTACAAAATAAAATTGAATACGCCTGGATGAAACAAGCGTATTCAAGGCATGAAGATTTAACAATGATAGTATTTCCCAACAAATAACTGACAATGGCTTTCAGCCGGGGAAGCAGCCGGAGCACAATGGTTCGGATTGAATTTGCTGAATGTGCTACGGTTATCCCACAAATAGAGGTGATCCCAAACCATGTGCTTAAAGGTTGCAGCTTGAGAGCCCAGGTGTCATGGATAATTCCTACTCAGATATCTATAGCCCTCTCTATCTCACCCCTTTCTCTCTCTCTCCTAGCTTAACTTCACCTCTGTCTGACAGCAGAGCTGCCATCCTATTGATCCCCCCATCTTCCAAACTACCACCCCCACCTCAGGCCCAGGCAGAAGGGCAGTGACTAAACCTGCGGGCAGAGGGAAAGAGGACGCTCCCCACTGAGCGCAATTGGGATTTGAGAAAGTTAAACACTTCTCAAGCACAAAATTCCAGCCTGGGCAGCAGAGAGGGGATTCTGTCCTCAGGCCTCACGCTCACCTGATCAGAAGGTCAGTCCCATCATCGTCGTCCTTCTTGCCCATCCTGTTCTCGCACTGCCTTCCAGTAGCTGTGGAAGGGCTCAGCTCTCTCATTTATTTCAAACGCTGCTGTCAACAGTTTTTGCTGCTGTCCTTGACTTTAAAACGATGTGGGGCTCATATTGTCACACTGAGGTGGAGGAGGGCAAGAGTGCAGAATGGATGAAGGGGGATGAGGTCTTACGGTTGAACCAGGCAGAGGGTGAGAATGAGAGAGAAAACAATGAATTGAATGAATAAAGCAATCTAAGGACCGCAAAGCACTGACATGGCAGTACAATGCTGATTATAAAAATCTCAGCTTCACTCTGGCCATGTGGTTTTTAGAAAGTTGGTAGACATCACATTCAGACACTTTTGTACATAGTTGTTCCTTAGCATAATCAATACAGATGTTAAACATGGAAGATAATGTCTTTACCACTAAAAGGCCAACAGGAAGCTCTTTATTTGTTTGATGGTTCGGATAGAAATAGTTCCGGCAGAGTATAAGAGGACAGGAACAGAAAGGAGATAGAGATTATAGGATTTACATACAGTACTGCTAAAGGTTCATATGGGCTAAATGGGTCGGGTACCGATGACCTTCTGCTAGCACCGACTGTACTGTTCTCACTACAGTCGTTTTCTTGGCATTGAAATTTACTGTTCTGACACAACCTTTCACATCTCTCTGAACATTTAACTAACAATAATCTATCCCTGTGACGTTCACCATCTGGAAGAAGAGTATGGATGCACAACATGTGACCAGACTGAAATGTTCACAGGACGCAGGGCTGCAAGATCAAAGAAGGATCTGGTCCAAACAAAACCACTGGGTGATCTGTCCAAAACATATCTGTAACCTGAAAACATTCACTGTGTACAGATATTCACCACACTTGTTTTGAAGTCTATAATGATGCCACACTGGTCAAGAAGACCCAAAACACAAGCTAACATGTACGCACAAAAGTTCCTTCGTACACACAGACCATGTTAGAATATATTAATTGAAATAACACAGATCTATAATAAATTAAATGTTGCTGTGATATCTGCATGTACTGTATGTTCCATCACTGCCAGTAAATTGAGGCACAACACGGGACACTGACAGGACACAGGACATTGTTAGATAAATAGTCCAATAGTTTGAATTGAAGCCCCAAATTGTATAAATTGTAAATGAACGGCTTCATTATATTTAAAAGAAACAAAAATAATAGTAATAATAATAATGATAATAATTTGAGACAAAATAATGTGAAATCAGGTCAGATTCAAATGGGTAATAGAATAGAGAATTTATTCTATGAATACATTATGCTAATGATATGCTAAATGATGATCAAAAGGAACTGCAATTCAGACTATCAACTGGTGCATTGTTCTGTCAGACCACATGCAGTTCTGTTGATTTAGCTGAGTGATATCTAGGTTAAAGACTGGGTTAACAATCCTAGACAAATTTGCTTTTTATTTATTTATTTTTTTTTATTAAGTTTTGTTTTTAAAAGATATAAATAATGGTGCCGATCCAGTAAAAGTGTGTCAAAATGCATACAAAAATGTGCCATGACCAGACAATAGCTGCTGAATGGTACAGGGCACACATCACACAGGACAGGACACGGAAGTGGAAAAGGACAGGGCATAAAGGACAAAGGGCAGGACAGGACAGAGCAGCCACCTCATGCTTGCAGGACCTCCATTACACAGGATAAGATACTAAATTACACAGGAGAAGGCACTGCACAGGATAGGACACAAATTGATCTAACCCCTACTGGCCAAGGCAGTGATAAAAGCCTATCCAAATGTACTTTCCTCCTGTTCCTGGCCTTATTGGTTGTTCATAACACAACTGGCACAGAGATGAGGCCAAGCAGGTCAACAGCAGGCTCCATGGATACACACTAATCGACTACAAGTGGTGGGTTGGCCACCACAAACGCCCATAAACTTTCAATTGAAGGGTTTACCCTGGACTTTCTCTTTTTTGTTTTCAATTCATCTTTACCACTCTACACTAGCTGTCACCCATATTACCCCAATGGAACTGCTCTATGGCCTTTATCTACTCAGACCTGTGGGTCTCATATAACAAAACCTGCAAGAGGGAGGGAGGGGTATGTAAGGCTGTATCGCCACTACAAAAAGAACCATGTTTACAAGAACAAGACAAGCACATTACGTTCAAACAATGCAGCACTGCCTCCAATCCTCTGCTCTCTTTCACTCACTACATCCCACCCCCTCGGGGTTAGTAGACCTTCCTTCATGTTCAAAGATTATCAGTTAATCCAAAATGTGCAGGAGCATGAGATGACGGGAAAGGGACCAATATACTAGGGGGAGGGAGGGATACGTGGCTTTATTTGTTTGTTGGCTTTCATATTAATCCATTGGAACACAGTGCGTTTCCCCCTCTTTTCTGGGCATGTGTAAATGTTTTAGAGCCATTAAATGGGAGATGAAATTTTCAATGGATAGCATGTAAAAGTATTAATTGTAAAGACCATTATTTGGTGTCCATGAGGCTGAATCAGCTTAGCCACTCCATTCCCCCATTTGCATACAAAATGCTTTATTTTGGCAATCAATGAAAGTGCTCCACTGTATGTGTGGCTTATCACATGCTTGCAGGAAATGGATTCCTTAGCCATCTCGTTAAATTCTGTTGATGCAGAACAATTTGAAACATGGCACAGGCAGCAATGACATTTAAAGATGCCTCGGCTTAATTATATTTTGCAAACATTTGGGCTGTTTGTCCTTAGGGATAAAGTGCCTCCACTACAAAGTTAACTTGTTAATAATTCAAAATGAATCTCTCTTTTTGTTGAGCACCAATCATTATCTCCTATTAGTGCTGGTTAAGGGCATTCAAGGTGCCTCAAACACACAGAGGAGACATGCTGCTATTTATCTGGCAAATACTTAAAATGGAGCACACAGATGGAACACAATGAGCTGTTTCTAAATTTCAACAGAAAAATGCAACCACCACAGACCTCGGAAACTTTTGAACCTATCTAGTCAAAGAGTACACATGCTAAAATGCACCTAAGCAAACATAGATAAATAAATAAATAAATACATACATACAAAGAAAACAACAAAAAGATTACTAATAAAAACAAAACAAAATCCAAAATCATCTTCCTATACAAAATCCCTCTATAAATTGTCTTTTGAGTAAGACAACACCCTCAGTGCCACTTCTCAGATACAATCAACATAAAAGTTGTAGTTAATCTTGCTAGTTGAAACAGCAACACTATCAGAACCACTTATTTTTCAGAAACTCCAATTAAAATCTTTTTTACTTGGGGCCTCCTGGCAGTCCAGTCCTATGTGCACATTACTGACACACAAACACATGTTTGAATCCTGCCGCATGATAAGAAGTCACATGTTTCTCTCTACTCACTCTCTGATTAGAGTGTGAGAAAAAAACAGAGAAAAAAAACTCATAAATATCATAAATATGTAAAGAGAGTGGATTGCCTCCTTGGCATGCTGGTGTAATAGTAAATTTCAAAAACAATAGCCAATGTTCTGAGTTGTTACAATGCTTGCCACCATCTACTTTTGCATTGGACAATTTACTCTAGTCTCTACTATAAATACTGTATGTAAAATCACTGTTAGCACTGGTGAGGTGAGGAAGTACAAATCAATCAACAATCAATTGATGTGGCCACTGTTTGAAACAAAACAGTGAGGAGAAAAAAAATCTACTTTATATTTTGGTTTTTAAAAAAATCCCTGTTCTTTCTGCTTTTTCATTTCAAACCACAATGTATTATTGTTTATGGAGGTGCGAGATGTTAATTAACTTTTTTAATGTACATCTGTTGCAAGCAATGTTAGAATTATACAATATTAGCAAATGTCTTTTTAAAAATTAGTCAAATGCAATTTTTTATGAATAAATTATTTATTTATTTGGTCATATGCCATCATTGAATTACGTATTTTTCTATTTCGGTGTTCTGAAATTTTAAGCTTCACTACTGCATTTTAACAAACCTGAGACTTGTACAGCAGGGCTCAGAGTAAACAAAGAATTCCCAAGAAAATACTCATCACACTCACATGTCAACACAAACCTCCCAATTGCGAATTAGTACATCAGATCCTTCAACCTATAGCCAATGGAAGTTGATTTGTTCGTGCAACATCATTATGACAATCATATGTTTGATTTACGAAGCTGAGTGGACCATTAAAACAGGCCGGCAACAGTTTCTTTACAGCAGAATGTTTGCCTCATGAAGACTCAAGAAAGAAAACTGTCATAAGAACAATATAGAACTGAGAAACTACTTTGTGATGGCACAGGTGGCCCCTTCGGACCTGCCAGCAATTTAGATGTTAGTGTATAGATTTGAATAGAGCTTAACTGCATAAAATTGCAGGTGTCAATGTGTCAGTGTCCAAATGGCCAAACTACTTTTAGAGTTGATAAGAGCCACATCTGACTTCATGAATACAGAAAAGCAAATGCAATTTTATTTCCGGTCTACATGCAACACGGACATAAAAACAGAAAAAAACATTTGCACACAAATCTAACCAGTTGGTGCCAGAAAGCAAACAGGTGGCTGGCATCTTAGATAGAAACTTGCTAGAACTATTAAATGGCAACTTTTTAAAAATGCATAAGTCAGGATATTGTACAGTTGTCTGCTGTGCACAAAATATTAATAGTAATGACAGCAGTTGCACAGAACTGCATTCTCCTCCGCTGTTATCTACAATATATCTGTCGTTTAAGACTTCATCTTCTGCTCAGAAAAGTAAGTCAAAATATAATAACATTTGCTGAGCACTTGCCATCTTTCTAAAGGATGTAAATACTACGATGAAGTGATGTGCACACTAATCAGTGTTACATAAGGGAAAGACATGGGCAAGGAAAAGAACAATTTCAGTCTGAACAATGAATCATATCTCCTAGTATGAGCAAACTGAGAAGCATATTTCGACATGTTTTTGGGTGGATGTGGCCGCATATTTATGAGAAATAATACATCCAAAGCCTCCACAGCCAAAAGTAAACCTGTGGCTCATGATACAGCTCACTACATCGCCATTTATTGTCCTGAGCTTTGCAACGTTTGCATTCATTGAAACAGTGTGCAAAAGCCAGTACAAAAATAATATAAAATAAAAACACCATGAACCATGAACAACTTACCATAAACATCACATGGTACATTCTAGTTGAAATCAAAAGTTGTATCTTGTCAGCTAAAGCTCCATCCTCATGGCTGGCCCTCAGGATCCAAACTTGAGAGCTGAACAAAATCAGTATGAATACGCTACACAAACTGTTGACTTGTGGGTAACAAAAAACAACAGCCTTGGCTTACTGTTATAATGGTGTAGCCAAACAGCTGAAATGGTGTCCTTGCGAAACATAGTACAAAAAGAATGATTTCTGGAAGGCAGTTATTACCAAACTGATCAGCAGGTAAATTATTTTTCACAAAGGGAAGTTCAGTTGTCACAATACTGGCCATTATCATGATTTTAAAGGTATAATAATTGAAATTGGAAAAATAAGGGCCTTTAAGGTTCACCTGAAAAAGACCTTGGATATGCACATAATTTAGTAGTTGGGCTCACCATAAACTGAACCATTAAATTATCTTTTTAATAGTCTTAATGGTAACCATTAAATTACCTGCTTTTATCAGTTGAGTCCATATGGTCCTCATCTAAATGTCACTGATTTGCTGATTTTGATAATTGTAACTTAAAACACTAGCATAACTGTTATGATCCACATCAGCATTTAGGTCCAAAGAGTCCTGAAGGCCTACACGTGGACTAACTGCTTCAGGCATGTTGTAGACTCCTTTAAAAGGTACAATTTGTAACATTTTCACAGACTCTTTGCACAAAATGAGAAAAATGTATCAGCAGGGATTTGCAAATGTTGCTGATCAATGCCAGTCGGCCTACTGTAAGTTCAAAGGCTGCTGAGATTTAAAGCTCCAAAAACAGTCAAGCTGATCTGCAGTCTCTGTTTTGGTTGAAAACGTCCATACTCTCCTGTGCAACATTGCAACAGTCATCTAGGAAAATTATCCCCATTGCATCTGAGCAGGTGTATCTCGACCTTGCTGGCCACCGTTCCTGTCAACAGGCGATGAGAGCAAGAGGTCAAGGAGGGGACAAATGTTCAAATGTTGATGATACACTTTGCCTCACAATCATTAGAGGCACTATTTCACCAGAAATGACATAGTAAGGCTTTAAATACAATTTTCTATATTTTCATTGAGAAACAACTAAACATTTTAATCAATCAAACTTGAATCACTGTATTACTTTTGTGTATGAAATGGTGAAGATAATCATAAGGGTAGTACAAATAGTATACATTTAAATCTGATCCTATGGTGATGGTGACTGTCCTTTGATGCAAATAAATGAAAGTGTGCAGAATGGCAACCACAGCACTAAAAGCCACTCAAGGTCTGGCCTACATTGTAAAGCGTGTTTCGACTCCATTAATCTATCTCATTCACTTTTCACAACTGTCTTTGTTCTATGAATATAAAGGCTTTGGATTTGTAACAGTGTGTCCTTCATGACACTCAAAGCCAGGTGCATCCCCATCAATATCAAATAAAAAAAATTAAACCTTCTCAAAATATATAGGAGTGCATTGATTTAATATACTGCCATCACAGAAAAAGCCCTTGCACCTACACTCGACATGCAATTTGGAAATAAATTGACTGATTTAGACAGAGGCGCAGGGAGGGGTGGAAAAAAAAAACCTTGATGTAAACCTAGTCTGCTACCATTGAGTAAGGTGACATTGCGCAACAAATCACTTGCATGAATAGAGAAGGAAAATGATTTCTATTTCTAAAAAGTAATTTTGTTTGTGGAAGGTGTGTTGATTGCCATGTATGTGAATCTATTCCTCACTCGACATAGAGGAGCATGAACATTTCATAAAAGTCAATGTTATATTTTGCTGTTAGCATAATAATAAGAAAGCTCAGACTTTCATCCAGAGAATAACAGAAACTCATTTTTCCAAGTACATAATAGAAGGCCAACTGCAATAGCCTATCTCTCTAGTGCTTTGTATACTGCTGTGCAGGAGCAGAAATTGCTTGACTTTTGCAGCAGCAGAGTCCATTGTATTTTAATTGAGCCTAATGAAGAATAATTAAGTAATTAAAGACTTGATAAGAGAGAGGCTCAGTAAACAGATAAAGGACAAGTGCTGGTATTAACAATATGCTACACTGCAGAGTGAATTGGACATGCTCTCCCACCTACCTCCAGTATGGCATCACTGAAAGTAGGAAAAGCGTCCAAAGGCACCATCCAAAATGGGCCAACAGCTTTGAGTATTTCATTCCTTAAAACAGCTTTTCCATGTGTCTGTGAATATACATGTGGTCAGATTCAAAAATTTAATACTTCCCAGCTGGATTTCAGAAATGGGAGTGTGCTGTGATATTTTCACCACTCTGACATTAGCAGGTTTTATTTTTTGAGTAATTGCACAGCTTGATGTGTACTTAGGGGTTTCCATGAGAACGATGAAAGTCTTATTTTAACAATGTTGCAATTATGGGGAAATATGGAAATACATTTTGAGCCAGTTCACAGTTGAGTTGACTGGAATAATAGGAATAGGAAAACAGAAACAGGGAGGAAGGGTGACACTGGTAGTTTAAACCCGATTGTCTTTAAAACACCAGCCCAGAAGGAAAGAGAATCCCCATAACTGAAACCCCTAATACTATCTATGTCCCAAATACTGTAGCATGTCCATATTACTTTGAAGTAGTTCGAAGTGCCAAATTTCACAAACAGTGGTATCTGCTTTATTCAACATACAGCAACCATAATCTCTGTTGGCATCATATGCTGGTTGGCAATGATAATCTATAATCCATTCATCCAGAGAGGGTACACAAATGCATATTTGTTTCCTAGGATTAAAAGCTTATAGAGGGTGTATGGCATGGCCAATAATGTTCATCTGTGCCAGCTATTACAGAATTTTTAGCTAGAGTACTGTGGATCCAGGGGTTTTTAAGTCACAAGGCAGTATGCCAAGTTTTTGAACACAAAGGTACAGACTTAAAGTGTGATAGAGATTTTTTAAATGAATTGCTCCATATCTCAGCCTGCTAAATTGCCACATGGTCAGCTAACAATCCTGTCGCAACAAGGTCACAAATTCAAACTGCAGTACTGAAAAGGTCTAAAAATCATTGTTTTTACTGAGATACGATGCTGTAGAAATAAGATGCTGGTCATGCCATTGAATAAAATGCTCCTCTAAACAAAATGCCAACTATTATTTCAGCATTGACTGCATGTGTGATTCACAGTCATATCTGTTTGCTTACGGAGAATTGAGATTATGTCTGGACATTTCGCTATCCTATTATTTTAAAAATTAATTCCTAGCAAACTACTGCTGTGATACACATCAATTTACTGGCAATGATAATAACAGAAAACTTCAATATTACAGTTGTCTGTTATAGTAATTTACTATCTGTAAAATTATCAGAAATGTAGCACAAAAGGACAATGGTACCAAATTTCCATTTAGAATCAAAAATATTTCCAAACAATAATATACATTTACAGCTTTGTGTTACCACTTAATGTATACAAAGCCTTGCCAAATAAGCCATAGATCTCTTATTACTTACTTTTGTTGTATGTTCTTTTTCATAAGCATTTGTTTGTTTAGAATAATATAAACCAAGACACACTACTTTGAGCCTCCATGGAATTACAAATGTAGACTGTGCAGAGCAGAACAGATCACAGATGAGTGCAGTGCTTGCAGCTTGATTGGTAGACAGCTGAAAACACACAGAATATAGAGTTTTTGTGTGTATCTCAAACACTGAATGAGTGTGTTTTGACATTCATCACACAGCTAAAATCTCTTTAATGTCTGTAAGAATTACTTCAACTAAGATTCTCTTTGTGCTGGAGAGGGGCACCATGGGACCTTGTTCATGTGATGCACTAGAGGTTGCTATTGAGTAGGTCCTGTCTAAAATCTCTGATATATTATTTATGGTCTGTTATTGTCCACCTCACTTATTTTCTGCACTTCTACCATTAGAAAGCTATTTTCAGGCCGTATTAATACCCATTCCTCCGCAGCAGTGAAAAAAAACACCTTTATTGTATGTATTTCCCCACATTCTGCAGACATGCTGCTTCAAAGTGCTGTGGTAATTTACAGCTTCAACTAATGTAGCAGGAGCATGCCTACAAAAAGCCTTTACTGTCAGCATACATCATTCAACTGGAAGGACAATGTGATAAGAACTGTAAAAAAATACCTTGGCAGGGAGTAGGTAGTTGAAAATAGAGACTGTGCCTGCCCAGCACTACTTATCCTCAACAGAGATAGGTACATCATCATACTTATTTGTTTGGCCCACTATAACGCTCTTTCCTATTCAGTCACACTCCTAAAGATCAAATGAAATGTCGTTGCATGAATTGATGCACAGTCTTCTCCTGACCTATGAGGAGCCTGTCATATTGATGGTCTTTGAAATAATATTAATCTTTGTTCAGTTTCATCTTGCAAATTGCAATTTAGATTACTCTAAACCTGATTCATGAACTCATATCACTAGTTCAAATTTTTCAATCATTCAGACAGCATATATGCATTGCAAGTCATGATTAACATGGCAAGTGTGATTATCTATTTGTTTCTATTATCTGGAGATAGTAAGCTGATTAAATTAACTAAATAGCTAATTTTGTGTGGCCTTATTTTGCAAGCTGTGCTCATTCACTATCATACTACTCGTACTACTAGTAGTACTATTTATCATATACTTGATTTGAGAGATACGGTGTCACTCTCTGGAATGGGCTACTTTTGGAATTTTTGAGTATTTTTACCTGATACTGGTTATGTTGTAAAAGAAACAAAGAACTAAACAGTAAATAAGCAAATAAATAAATAATTGCAGAATTTCTCCCTTAGTTCCCCAAAAATGGCTAACTAGCACCTTCAACACTTATTTTTGAAACAGGCAGACAAAGCTAACTGTGTGCTAGAGGAGAAGAGATCTGCAGTATGGCTACATTATATTGTTGTCTGAGTAGAACATATTAAGAATAGACAACTGGAACAAAATTAAGATGATCACTCATTTCTATCAAAGGAACATCACACGATATTTCATTATATGCAGATGATATTTTTTGTATATTTTAGACACTGTTAACTTTACACCCAATGTTAAATTGCTCAACTGAATCTATGTCATTTTCTGGCCATATAATTAATTGGTCGAAATTGGTCTCGATGTCCCTGAGCCCTATGGACCAGTTGCTCCCAACCCAATCACTGGTCCAGTTAGGGGCGTGATGCTTGTTGGTCGAGCCCTTTGTCACAGATATACTTGACCAGAGCAGGTGTGCCAGAGAAGAGCTGAAACAAAAACTTGCATGACAGTAAGTCTTTGAGGACTGGATTGGGAACCACTGCCATAGGAAGTACCATCACTACCTGTTATGTATATACAATGTTTGACACTTAAGGGTTTTTGTAGTATAGCAAGACTGGTGGCACTTGTCTGAGTTACAGTTTCAGAATCTCAGTTTTGTCAGAAAACTGAACTAGCAACAAGCATAAGTTGTGTACCTTCTCTTTGAGTGGTGTCTTTAGCTAATACATTATATTACTGGTGATGAGGATGGAGTGGTATTGCTTGGATGGACAGAGGAGTTTCAACCACATAGTGAGTCATGGTTTGCTTGTGTAGAACATGTATTTTGAGGTGAATGCAGTGAAGACAAACGAGTGGCTCCATGGCTAAGCACCATGGGTGCACATACATATGGACTGTTGAGAAATGTATCTTAATCAGCCAAACCAAAAGGCAAGACATTCCAGGAGATAGTATTAGTAGTGGGTATTACCAGCCTAAACCTTTCACTATAGCAAAACATCCACCCTAATTGTTGCAGTCAAAAAACGAGAAAAACAGTAACACAGCTTGCAGCCATGAGCAATGTGCAGTCCACTGAGATTTTGATGCAAACCCTTAAGAGATCATTTTAGCTATGGTATTCAAAATGAAGAATGTCAATAGAATCTGCTATCTGAAGATTTGCCAACATCTGCTAGAGCATGAGAAATGGCTAGTAATATCAAAGCTATGGAGAAAGATGTCCAACATGTGAGGACGGTGGAGGCACTAGGTGGAGGTGTGCACAAAGTAAAGGCAGCAAGCCGGAGTAGATAGTTGTAAAGGACGTAGAGAGAAAAATAATGCAGGTAATGTTTGTCATTTTAAGGACATCGTATGTCGCAATTGGTAGAAGAGGACATATAAGTGCAAAAAGCTACCTTAAGTCTCAGCTCAAGTGGAAGAAGCCTCAAGCTTTTAGCAATAGTGCTATCCGATATGTCAGTGAGAAAAATGAGCCCGATTTAGGAATATACACAGTTACCTGAGTAGATGATAAGGAGGACACAACACCATACAGAGCAACACTCAGTATGGATGGCAAATTAGTAGACATGTAAATAGACACAGGGTCTGCAAAAGCAATCACATCAGGGGAGCTGTAAAGGGCACAGTTTAGTGACAAGTCACTCAGCGAAGCACCTGTCGAGTTGCACACATATACAAATGGGAAAATACAGTAGCTGTAAAAACACAGTTTAAAGCTGAGGGTCAGAAAGCATGGCTACCAGTGATTATAAAGGGGGGTAATGGACTGGCATTGCATTGGCGAAACTGGCTGCAGCAAAGTAAAACTAGTAAAACTAAATTGCTAACAGATTAAAAGGCTGGGCTTAGATAAAATAAATGCAAATCAAAAGCTGCACAGGAAGTTCATTCTTGAACAGAATTTAGAGCTGTTCAAGAATGGGAACCGCACAAAAGTCAGAACCACCATCCTGGTAATGCCAGGTGCACACCCCACAATTTTTAAGAACTGCCCCCTACCATTTCCAGTGAAAGGTCAGGTGGATAAGAAACTGGAGAAATTAGAAAAAGCACACAATGTCTCCCCATTATGACACAGTGAGTGGGCAGTCTCAGTAGGTAAGCGTGACTTTTCATTTAGGATATGTGATGGCTACAAGGTAACTGTCAGTGCTACCCAAACATACCCTTTTCCAAAGACTGAGGAGCGGCAAGCCACCCTGGGTGAAGAAAGATATTCTTCAAGACTGACCTGACTGCAATCTACCTGCAGGTACACTGAACTGAGGAGTCCAAACAGTGCAGAGGACTTTACGTCCACAACAAGCTTCCCTTTGTCAGCTCTGCACCTTCCCCTTTCCAGAGCACCATGCACAGTATGATAAAGACCCTGATGTTATGAACTGCTAGTTATGGGCAGAACGGAGCAAGAGCACTTGGAGAAATTGGAGAGAGTACTTCACTGCATACAGAAGAATGGCCTCTGAGTTAAAAAGGAGAGTATTTAGAGTATGTGATGAAGATGGAAGGCACTCTGCTGCTAGCAAAGTCAATCCATGTAGGAAGCATCACCATGTCAAAGACCTACAAGCCTTCACTTGACACTACTCCTATGGGTGCTTCTTGTCCAACCAGAGTACAGTCTTGATGCCTCTCCATAAATTATTTTGCAATGGGGACACAAGAGCAGCAGGACGCTTTTGAGACCTGTAAAAACTTACTGGCAGAGCAAGACAGAGTTGTAAGTCTCAAGGCCAACAGGGCCTGATCTTGGTCTTGGTTTTGGTCTTGATATCACATTGTGCCACTCGAATCAAGTCACTCAACTGTGAGCTCTCTAAAGTACATAGTACATGAAACCCTGAAGACCTTCCGCATACAGAGTCATGAACTGTCAGTTGAGCAAGACTGCCTATCACGGGAAACACCTGTTATTGTGTCCACAAAACAAAGAAAAACTGTGATTAATACACAGAGAACACCCTGGTATATTAAGAATGAAGTCCTTCAGGCCCCCAAATGGGTGTAGTGGTCTAAACTGGATAGTAATATGTAAAACTGATCTGCTAAGGACATGAGAGCTGCCAAGAAAAAAAGAGAGAAAAGGCTCTGGTCCTTGGTGCTGGTGGGCACATTTTCTACATGGATGGAAGTGTACAGAATGCCTCAGATACCATCATAAGACAGCATTGCCAGACTGAGAAGGCTGATCTCTTCCTAAGACCTATCACAGCATATAGTGATGGACAACATGACCACTTTTGTCCGAAGAGTTGCAGAATTTCATGGCACAGCAACAAGCACACATATTCTACGGGGTTAGTCTTAGTCAGTTTTACTACAGGTAAATATATTTCAGGCAATAATTATTTTAAGTCACTCTTTTCTAATTATACACTGAATTTGTTGTTTGCTTAGAAGTTCTTCTGATATATATAAAATGTTTCATAAGGTTCAAGTAATTGGAAAAGTGTGATTGATAAGCTGAAGCTGCAGGTTTAGGATATGCCAGGATCCCACTTCAATACAGCTCTCACTTTTTTATTAATCTTGTCTAATGATCTCAGATAAGTCCGAACATTCAATAAGTTTTCTTCATTTTTCAATGATTGAAATGCAAGACGCATCATTTTTAGATGTGGTCTTGCTTTTTTGGGTCTGTAGCCTACTTAAATCCAGTTTGCCTGACTGTGTACCTTTTTATTTATTTATCTATTTATTTATTTTTTTATTTATTTGATTGCATTTCAATTGAAAATCCCATCACATTGATCTCTTTAGTGTTCCAAAAAACCTTTACACACTGGATGTGTGTGTTCTATGAAATGTACTGTACATGTGGGAGTTATGATCTCTGCCCTGGTCTCTGCTAACAAGTCCCTTAGCTCCCAGCCACCTGACCTTTGTGCATGCTGGTTAGTGGCAAACTGGATGGTTGCATCTTATGGAATGGCAAAATGTAATGGGATAATGCCAAAACTGGTGTTATCACCATTAATCTGTATTCATATTATGGAATCTGCCTGCCATTTCAAACTCATTATGGTTTGCTAAGTCATATGGGCCTACACAATACACATTATAGTGATGCAAAAGGAAATTTAAAATAAAGTACTAGAAGGTCACAAATGGACACAACGAAAA
>OMLF01019306.1:1730-12019 GCA_900302615.1 Holocentrus rufus
CACACACACACACACACACACACACACACACACAACACACCTCACAGTTCATTAGGTGACATTGTACCTGCAGCGTCCAGCCTCGTCATCCTCGACTCATTTCCATCTCCGCCTCATCGACACTCGCTCCCCATTGGCCGAGCCTCGGTCTGAGGACGTGACGGACAGCTGAGAGAGAGCCAATCCAGCGTGGTCGCCGCCGCCCTCCTCCTCCACTTGTCCCTCCGTCAGGAACTGAAAGAGCTGACAGAGGAGGGACGGGGGGAGGAGCCGGCCGCCTCATTCTGAAAGAACAGGTGGAATTTGAAAGAGGAGAGCGGCGGGATGAAATGATGTGAAAGGAAGAGAGATGCAGATTTTTAGAGGCGGCAAGTCGGGCGGGCCGGGCTGCCTGCTCACAGGTTCGACTCGACTGACCGCTTCTTCCTCATTTTGCCAGCATGACTTTATATTCGCTTGTTCGTTTTTGCACTTGCACTTTTCTGCAAGACCAACAAGCAGTCCAGCATGTGGAGCCTCGCGTATCATGAAGGATAATCTGGGAAGTAAAGGGGGGCGGGCTGCGGGGATTTCAGTGACTTCTGGATTCAGGGCTCTGGACATGGACCTGATTGGTTGTGGACTACAATGAAAAGCCATTTCCTGGTTTTGTCACTTCCTCTCAGCAGCAGGGAGGCAGTTCGTGTCACTGGAGGGTCGCAGGTTCGATACCCATTAACAAGCCAACGTGTTCATCACTGTGAAAGTGTCCTTGTGCAAGGCATGACGAGACGCCGGGCTGCTTCTGACGCCAGATTCTTGGGTTCACTGTGTGAGATGTGGCAGCTCCTGGCTCTGAAAAAACAAAACAGTTCTCTGGTCTTTATCGACTCCCTGAAACAGTTTCCACACGGCCCCTTCTGCCTGATTTCTTTTACATGGATCGAGCCAAATCCTAAGAGTTATTATAAAGTTTAACGGGCAGAATTTTTTGTTGACCCTGTTTGCTTTTATTGAAAAACTTGCTGCTTGTTCACACTTCATGCAGTTTGGTCATGAGTCTGTTATGATTTTTTTCCCTTTACCCAATTTGGTATCACATTTTAGAACGTTGCATTGATAATTTAACATTCACAAATGCCAATTAGGTTGCATTAATCAAAAATTAATAAAAATTTAAATGGCCCCAGAATTTACTATCAAGTCCAATGATGGATGCAGATGTTCTCCAGGCATCGGTTTTGAGATAATTTCTTTCTTGAAAATAAAAGCAGTGGAGAACCAGGAAGTTTGAATGACTGGAATCAGCTTCTTGCCCACTTTGCTCTTCCCAGACAGTTTCATGAAACTAAATCACATCTGATAATGATAATGAAGCATGCAAATCTGATTTGCTTTCCACAGCATTGCACGCACAGTTGCTCACACTCGCACTACAGAACCTGAAACATCTCATCCCTGTAGAAGACCCATGTTTCATCGGTGTAAATGGTACCTGAGATCTGAGTAACACAGGAAGTGAAGGCGGGTCAACTTCTGAGGGTTTCCTCTCACACTGACAGGAAACAAGACCAGGATCGCTTGTTCTGTCGGACTCTCAGCCAATCAGATAAGTCGTGATGATGCTGAAAACCAGACTTTTATCACAGCGCCCCCTTTACCAGACTGGATCTGAATGAACTCCACACCGGGCTGGTAGAAGGAATTTTATTTTATTTTTTTCTCTCACTGTGGTCTTCAGTTAGCTTGCCTTGCCCTGAGTTTGGGGATCAATACTGAAACCAATATGACAGATTATCAATAAGCACACACACACACACCTGATGGGACGTTGCAAGACGGGACGGACATCTCTCTCACTGAAGAGCGCAATAAGCTTTGAAAAACTTCACCCACTTCATCTGTAAAGAAAAACTTCAAGGTTCAAGTTCCACAACCGGAGCATTGACTCTGCTGTTGCTATGGTAACTCCCATGGCGACATCCGGACGGAGCCCAGCCGCCAGGAAGCATCAGCAACTGTCTGGGCGTCCTGTGACGTGTAAAGCTCGTAAAGAAACGGGTCACACGTGGGTTTCCGGTGGGTTTCGATGCGACGCGACACGGGTTAATCTCCCCCTGACGGAAAGAAACTGCTTTCGAGGAGGCGATCCGAACTCCGCAAGTGCCAAGATGGGCAGGACTGAACTGGGAAAGCCACCCACTGACGAACCCCCAGCCAGCACCCAGCAGCACCCAGCTCCTCCTGCTGGGGGAACGGAGACGGTGAAGGGACGGATGGGACCGCGGGGTCAACGATCAAAGTCTTCCGTTTGTGTGCTGATGAGTTTGTGGCTGGGAAACCTGCAGCAAGGAAACACCCTCTCCTCCATCCTCCCTCCCTCTCCTCCTCTCCTCCATCCTCCCTCCCTCTCCTCCTCTCCTCCATCCTCCCTCCCTCTCCTCCTCTCCTCCATCCTCCATCCTCCCTCCCCTCCTCTGACAAAAGACTGAACTTGTTGCATGTCGTCTTTCTTTGATCCGTCTGTGTTTAAAAAGCATGGCAGCGCAGCCTCGGGTTTCTACATGCAGTGTTATACAATTACCCATCATCCAAGGTGCGGTAACCTTTCGATTTAATCCAACCCGTGTTTGTTTTGTTTTCCGTTGCGCTGCTGCATGTCTCAGTGATGATGACTTGGGGCCAGTAGAGACAGGCAGTACTGGAAACAGGCCTGGACCAGGTAGTGTCAGCAAATGGTCTGTTGCACTTGTTTTTACTTTAGAGTCCCAGGTGGGTGGAGCTTACCACATAGGACTGTTCCCATGGCAACCATTTTTAACACTCAGGGCTGGAAACTACCTGGCGTGTATTTATCTATCTTTGTCAGATTAGGAGCCGTTCACACACAGGAGGTGTCTGAATTTCATCGCGCTATTTTTTAATTGTTTTCCTGCGTGAACACGTCAGACGCACGTCTTTTACCTTGCGTCGCGTCGCGTCTCGCTGTTTCTTTTGGACGGCGACCAAAGTTGAAGTCTTGTCCATGAATTTCTGGTAGAAAATCAGTCTAGTCGAGTCAATCGAATCTAACTACCTAAGGATTCCGACAGCTGATAGCTAGCTGTAGGTTAAATATATTAAAATGTGAAGCTGTATCCCTCCACATCAGTCGATTTTTTTAATATGATGTTCAGTGGCTAAACTGTGAAAAGATAAATTTCTGACATGGTGATCTTGATGTAAAACAAAAAGAGACAGCTGGACTTCAGTGGGACAAAAGGTCAGAATTGCCGCCATGGAAATAAAGACAGTATATGAGGAAGCAAAAAGTTTAGCTAATTATCAAAGTATTTGAAAAGGAGGTAGTTGTACTTTTCTGTGATGAACAGCTTACCTGACTGCCTAAATTATCCTGATGTGGTAAACTTTACCCAGCTTGACTATGAGGATTAAAACAAGAGCAAATAACCCAGTGGTTCCTGTCTGGCCCAGGCCTGTTCGGAGCAGAAACCTGAAATTTGAGGTTTAAAACCTGGTAAATCTGTTGGGTGGGTGATTTTTGATTTGTTGAAGCCCAGTGAAGTGGGTAAAGCCTCAGTTAAATGTTTCCCAAACTATGAGCAAGAGCCCAAATGGGTCATGGGTGTTTTTTAATTTTGTTCCCACTTGCCAAGAATACGACTGATTTCATTGGACCAGATCGCCTGGGAAGTGTCAACACTGCAGATAAACAACTTCAGAATTTGCTGATTTGAATTTTCAGGTAATACTTGAGCTGCTTTATGGCCAAAACAATGATGACAAGGAAGTTAATATTCAGTCGTTGCTTTATGATTAGATTTTTTTTATCCTCTGTGAATTGGCTCCATAAACTTAAAGGAGTCCCAGAGCAAGAAATGGAATTTCTGATTTGGGTCTCAGGCTGAAATGTAAAAAAAACAAAACAAAAAAAAGAGCTTTCTTCTAAGAGAAGAATGCTGGTATTTTATTCTGATTTTTACATTCCTGGATGTGAAAGCGGTGGTGTTGAAGTCAGTTCTGAAACTTCTTGGCTGGTTCCCTGAAGTTCACCTGAAGCTTACACAAGTCTTATTCTTCAGTTTAACTCCAAACCTGCACCCCGACCTCCAGCCTTCAGACTGTCATACAGACAAACACTACACTGTGTTCAAAGTTTGGGTTTGCACCTAGAATTTGTTCTCAAACTCTAAAGCTCAGCGATGATGTGAAAATCAGGACGTGGGTCTGGACTTTGGGGTGTTGGGTTTGGATTTAAGGTTTCGACTGGGACCAGACTCTAAAGGCCAGACTTTCACATGGCATTGAAAAGATTCATCAACAAATGTTCAGACACAAGGCACAGAGCCGCTTTAAAGAGTGTCTCCACATTAAGACCACATTTCCCATCAGCCCTGTTGCTGTGAGTGCTCTCTGGAAGAACAGCGCCCTCTTCCTGTTTTGTGCCGTAAAGCAACATAGCAGATTTCCTGCCTGGTCCTCCTGACAGACTCAGGAGGAGGCAGAGAGGCTGGCAGGCTGCTGGTTTTGGTTGTTTACTGTATTTACACTAATGTCTCCACATTGATGTTATAATGATTTATGGATGTTAAAATGATACACAGCACTTCTATACACAAATACCTGCATGATGGATTTGAAATGTGATTTTTTTTTTCTAAGCAGTTATACAGAAAGCCAGAAATTGAAGAAGGTAATTGATTTTTCCAACCACTTTAAATATGTTGAGATTTTGTTTCCTGCTGTGGAGGTAGGATGTAAAATTTGGATTCCAGTTTTTTCCATTTGCATTTGCCCTGTGTTTGAGACCAGCTCCCTGTGTAGAGGGCCTTGTTTCTTTATTTGTGATTTTAATGCCAAATGTAAACTGGAGTTTTGTATCTGCATTGTGGCCAAGCAGTTTCTCTCTGATGACGTGATGATTCCAGGTGAAAAGAGAAGTTTCTGAGATGATTTTCCTACTGACCACATCCATAGCAGCAGCAGCAACACTCTTAACTGATTTATTATTATTTTTCTTAATAATAATGGTTCCCCCTGTCCTTGTTCCTCCCTCCCTCCCTCCATCGCTCGTCTTTTGCCTTATAAAATGTTTGCTGTAAAACTCGTCAATTCAGGATTTGTATAGACCTGTGATTAAAAAAAAAATAATAATGGAAATATGTTAATAATTGTTGAAAGTGACTTAACACCTCTCATGGATAACAATAACAGTATCGTAGTGATATTAGTGCTTACAGTTAGTCTGGTAGGTTCATGTTTAAAGCTTTTAACATTGGAAACACAGCAGGTTGATTCATGGAGATTCAAAGGAATTTAATAATTACTGATTGTGCTCTTCTCTTTCTTTCTTAATTTCTTTTATCTGCATTTCTAACTGGTGTGCTCTTTCTTTAACTGGACTTCTGTCGACACTGTACGCTGAATTTAACACTCCATGATTTTTTCTCTTTCCTCTGTAACCCCCGAGAGCTTAATCCCATCAGTCGCTCTTTGATTCTCGCACGTCTTTAACTCAGCCAGCTGTTGTACCGATTCAGCTAAAACTTCAGAGATTAAAAAATTGATGTCTGAATAACTGAACCGGGCTGTGTTTGTGGTTATTTTATGTGGTGTGTGTGTGTGTACCTGTGTTAATATGCTTGTGATGAGCAGTATGACTGACTGACTGTTGCCTGCTTTCAAAAAGAAGCAGTTTTAGGGTCTGATTTGGTGTCAGGGTGAATTTTAAATGTCACTTTGGTCACACATCCATATGTTACACAGCTTGTAGTTTTATTGAAAGGTCAGGAATCATCAGAAAAAATGAACTGATCTGACATCAATTACTTCCTCATTTGGAAACTAAAAATCATACTTACATCAAAGTTGGTCAAGTAACGCTTAGGTAAAGTACGCAGGTCAAGTAACTTTCTTTGTTTTTTTGATGAGGATCTTGACTGGAGGTCATAGTTTACCCACGTTTATATTTTTCCACTACACTGTTGGTAGTAAATTACCACATATTTTTTAGTAGTTTGCACACTGCATTTTAATTTTAATGTAGGCCGAAGCAGTGATGCTCGGCCTTTCTGGCTGTGAACGCCAGAGGGAGCTGTCCTGCTTTTTCAGACCAGCTTAATGGGAATGTCTTCCGAGTTCAGAGGTCACATTTCCGGAAGTAGATGTAGTAAAAACACTAGTCTCCCACATGTGCAAAACATTAGCCACTTGAAGTAGATGCAAGACATAAAATTTAAAGTATTTTTCAAGTCTCTACGCTTGAACGCATAGGGTTTCAAATCCTGTGCTATAGCAGCTCGCTGGTCGGTTTGTTTTAGTGGCAACAAAACATGGAGGAAGTGATAAAGTTACCGGAGACCGAGGAGGAAAGAGCAGCCACGAAGAAGAGGGCTGCTCCGGTCGAATTTGACCCCGAAGAGGAGGAGAGAAAACGGCAGAAAAACGTGGAGTCCCTGGCGGCGCTGGGAGAGGAGGACAGCTCGGTGAAGCTGCTGGAGGACCTGGTGTTTGGAGCCGAGGACGAGCTGGTGGAGAGACTCGTGGAGGTAAGGACAAGAACCAGACTCCGTACAGAAATCTATCAGTTTGACGTTTTCGTGCTTATCGGCGAAGGCGCTTATCCGGTTGAAAATTAAATTAATACATTTTCCGATAGATAAGGGTCTTGTGGTTAATTCGGCATGCAAATGATCAACTGAAGCGAAACGTTTAGAAAATACACTCAATTCAAACCTTAATATTGGTTCACGCCGCCCGTTGCCAACCTATACGCTGTCTATTGGTGAAAGAACATAACAGGTGAACCATTTATCAGAGTCGATATTTCACGGAAGGAAGTGCTGCTTGGTTTATTGGATATATGCCGAACTGAAGAGTGGATCACACTGACACGTAAAACATCTTATGTCAGGTTCTAATAGTTGTGGATTTTTTTTTTGTTCACCGGGAATCTGTTGCTTGGCAGAATTTTGAACTGAGTTCGGCGTGGAATTAAATTACATCCTCCTCAATTTGCCCTGAAAATGCTGCTGTCTGCATTTCTCATTAGCTTTTATTACTTATTCAGAAATGTTATGTGTTGTGGGCTCAGAATTGTATGAGAGTTTTCTT
The DNA here is from genome assembly GCA_900302615.1 of Holocentrus rufus. Lineage (NCBI taxonomy): Eukaryota > Metazoa > Chordata > Actinopteri > Holocentriformes > Holocentridae > Holocentrus > Holocentrus rufus. The sequence goes on from OMLF01019306.1 coordinate 8,823, forward strand.
GTGGTTGTGTCCTTCCTCACTATTGGTTGCTTGTACTGCAAGTAAAATAGACACTGCAGTTTATTCTACTGTTAAACTTGTTGTAAATTGCTCTGGATTAAGAGCATCAGCTAAATGTTTTAAATGTTTCTTCATTGTGTCCTGGACTGGTCATGTCTGCTTGTTTGGCTGAATTTTATTCAGTATGGATGGTTCATGAAAACATTTGCTGCTGTTGTGGTGTTGCAGCTGTGCATCAGAGCAGGCTGGTCACTCGTTAATGGATTATGAATGGATCTTAGGGCAGGAAGAGGACAAATTATTGGCCTTTGATTGTAAAATGTACATATGTCATCATTTGAAGATGTTTTCCTGATCTGTCATTCACAAGGATGAAGATGAGCCGAGAGCAACGCTATTGGACGACGACAACAATGAGTCCAGCGAATCAGAGACCGAGAACGAGGCTCGTCTGGAGGTCCCGCCTGTCAGGAAAGCCGCCTGGGTGGACGAGGACGACGAGCTGGAGGAAGAGTAAGTGTTGTGTGCTCGTACTTTGGTGTTACACCTGGGTCATAAAGTAACATCAGGGGGGAGGGATTATGGACATGGACAGGAAGTGCCAGGCGTGTACACGAAGAAACACGCCGGTGGTTTTAAGACAAACTGACAAGAACCAAGATTTTTTATAAAAAGGGTGAAGATGAACTGTTTGGGACAGAGAGTCCTCTGAAAAACTGCAGCCAGAACCTCAGGAAAAAGTTTATTTCTTACTCTGACATATTTATGTGCTGATGTATTTAATTAACTTTAGGATTTTAATTAAGTCCTCCCTCTCTCTCTCTCTCTCTCTCTCAGGGTCGACATGACTCATCGTTTCCGCAGAGATCTGGTCAAAGGAGCAGCAGAGACGACGATGTCCAAACAGAAACTACAGCAGAGGATGAAGGAGCAGTGAGTCCAACCACACACACACACACGTGCGCACACACATACACACACTTATCTACACACACTGTGGTCTCACACTCCTCTTCTCTGATTTATTTTTTTCCAGGTTCCAGAAGTCAATGGGAGGAGCTCCGTCGTGGGCGGAGGTCAAAGTGAAGAAGAAGAGCAAGAAGAAAGGTAGAATGAAAACACAGAATGAGAAACGTTTGTCGTGAGTTTGTCGTGATCTGCCGGCCGTGTTGACGTTACGTTTCCTCTGTCAGCTGAGGACGACGATGACGAGGACGAGGAGGAGGAAGACGACGACCTGCTGAGGAAGACGGGGAACTTTGTGGCGTCCTCCGACAGTCTGCCTGCTGGGATCCTGAGGGTCAGTGGGTCACCGATCACCAACGAGCTGGATCAATCACCAGTGGATTTATTGATTGATTGATTGATTGATTGATTTCCCCCTCCTTTCCTCTCTCAGATGAAGAAGTGTCTCCATGCCAACAGCGCCCGCCCCTCAGACGACAAGCTGACCACCGTGCAGTTCCACCCCTCCGCTCAGGTCGTCATGACGGCCGGCCTCGACCAATCAGTCTCCCTCTTCCAGGTACTGTCGGCCAATCACATCCCTCCCTTGTCTTGGTAAATTTTGCAGCAGTTTTAATCTTTTCTTTTTACTTTTAATTCTTACTTTAAATGTTGTAGGTTGTTTGTGTTCAGATGACGTCCATTTGCTGCAGTGTTGTTTACATCACATTTTTCTGTTTTTATTATTTTTCGATGCTTTGTCTTATTTATTTTTGCTGCTTCACTGACCCAGTTTGCCCACTGAGATCATTAAAGTTTCATCTGATCTTTTGCACAAGAAATATTTATTTAAATTTATTTTATTTATTCCTGAGGAACAATGTGCAGCATTAAAAGAAATGTTGCTATGTCATGTATTAAACCATAAATAAATAATAAAGATGTAAATAGGCACAATCTGTATATTAACTATATATTAACTATCCCTTTAAGGTTTTATTTAACTTTGTTGCCTGACATAAACGATCTTCCCTCCGTCCTTCAGGTGGACGGGAAGACGAACCCGAAGATCCAGAGCATCCACCTGCAGCGTTTCCCGGTGCACAAAGCAGAGTTCAGTCGGGATGGGGAGCAGGTGGTCGCCACCAGCCTGAGGAACAAGATGTTCTACCTGTACGACATGATGGAGGGCCGCGTGGTGCCGGTGCACACCGTGAGAGGTGAGGAGGACGAGACTCTGCACACGCTCACTGAGTCGCTTCTTTTTTTTTTGTCCTTTTGGAGTTTTTTTAGTCAGTTATTTCCCTTTTCTCTCTCTGTCAGCAGAGTTTTATTTTTTGTGCTTTAGTTTGTAATTTCCAAATTTTCCAGTCAAAAGAATTCAGTTTGAACAACCTGATACTTTTCTCTTTTCTGAAAAATAAACTGACATTAACTCACAAGAAACAGACATTTTAAACAAGCTGCTTTTTACTTTTACCCAAGCAGACAGTGTGTGTGTGTGTGTGCAGCAGACAGTGTGTGAGCTCCCTGTTTGTCTGCAGGTCTGAACGAGGCCCGAGTGAAGGAGTTCTCCGTCTGTCCTGAAGGAGACGCCCTGCTGCTGACGGGCACCAACGGGTACCTGCACCTCCTGACGCTCAAGGTGGGAGGTCACTGTTGTTGTTGTTGTTGTTGTTGTTGTTGTTGTCACGTTTGTCTGAGAGAAGCTTTAAGGACTTCATTACCCAGACACCATGTAGCATGATGTCAGCAGGCTAAATTTCTTCTTCTGTGCCGATGCAGCAAGTGTCTGTATCGGAGGTTTAACCCAAAGCTCAAACATCCAGTCCCAACAGGTCTGAGGAGGTCTGGGTTTTCTCACATGCTGTGGAAAATAAGGTTTTATATGGATTCTGTTTGTAGACAGAGTTTATTGAAAAATCCTGCAACAAAACTACAGAACATGAGACGTGTGTGTGTGTGTGTGTGTGTGTGTGTTCAGACCAAAGAGGTGGTGCGCAGTATGAAGATCAACGGCAACATCAGTGGAGTGGCCTTTTCTCCCGATGGCAGTAAAGTGTTCGCCAACTCTGGTGGGTCTTCAGTCCGCGTGTTATCAACTATTTTCTTTAACACGTTTTCTTTGGACATGTAAATATAAAGAGCGTGTGTGTGTGTGTGTGTGTGTGTGTGTGTGTGTGTGTGTGTGTGTGTGTGTGTATCCAGCTGCCTTTGTCAACAGCAGGCAGGGAAATTCACAAGAGATAAGG
>OMLF01019307.1:11339-22920 GCA_900302615.1 Holocentrus rufus
CGAACCAGACCGATAATTATAACAAGGTAGTAAAGTGGTCCAAAAGAGAACGGCAACAGGACTTCCTGAACTTTTTCTAGATACAGACATAAGACCAAAATGATGCCCAACAGGTGTCAGGAGTGGCAATAATACACTTGTATCTACGAGTTGCAAATAAAGAAACACCTAGAGTGAATCACTTAAAATACGCATTTTTATTGTGGAAAACGAACCGGAAGTCTTATTCTTGTTGTGGTGGAAAACGCGTGGCTAGTGATACTTTTTGTATACTGTTGGTGAAAGTGCGTTGCCGTGAAGACGGACCGTAAAAATGTGGAACGAAATCGTTTCAGCAGACGATACATGGACACCGAACGAGATGTACGGCTCTAAAGTTGAGATACTGAGAGGAATCGTCACCGAGAGACTGGCAGCGGCCGCTCAGGAAATCTTAGCGGCAGTGGAAAGAACCGTAGCCGGTTACGAGGAGGAAGCTTCGGGCTTCAGGCGGGAGATCGACCGGCAGAGGAGACAGCTGGGTGCTCTGCTGCTGCCTCAGGTCAAACTGACCAGAGCAGGTTCGACTGTTTCCGGTGGTTTCCGGTGTAGCTAACCAAGCTAACATGCAGTTTTCTTCCGCCAGTTAGCTACCAACAGCAGCCGTTTCTGTCAACAGAGGGCATGGGAATAAAGTTTAAAGGCAGTAAACTAAACTTCCAGTGGTTACCTCCAAAATAAAAATCTAATTGTAAAATCAGTTTGCATCGTTTTACTATTAATACATTAGAAAAGATTTTATAAGCATCAAGTATGGACTTATGTTATATAATGATAAATGTTATTCATCCAGCAACTTTCATACAAAGGAAGTAATTCCAAGTGTTTTACAATAAAAGTATAAACAAACTGCAAAGATGCACTTAATCCAAAAAATTAGGAGGGTTGGAATTTTTATTTAAAAAACACTGGATCACATATCAACAAAAATGAAACCCATATGTTGTAGTTCTACTGAATTGTATGAAATCCTTTTCTGTTGGGTTTGGGTTGCATTTCTGTGGCTCAATACCTGCTCAGTGCTCAATATAATTTCTCATGGATTTGGAAGACATGATTTATAGATTAATGATGGATACATGATAGATAAAATATGATCAAACCTTTATCCTTGATGCAGATGAGTTCATCCTGCATCCTGTGTGCAAGGAAGAGGAGGCAGATGAAGAAGAGGAGGCAGGAGGAGGTGAAGCTCCGGAGGAGGAGCAACAGAAACAGCCAAGTACGTCTTCTCAGTTGTCTGTTAAAGTTTGTTAAAAAGCATACAAAAAGTTCTGCTGCACTTCCCTTCAGAGGATGAAACTCTCAGTCATGTTGGAGCTCATGTATAAAAGAAAACAGAAATTAGTTGTGTTAAGGGGATTGTGTGAAATATGATTCATGAAATATGTTAATAAGAATTTTTGGCTGTTATTTATTTGATGAGTAGATTCAGGGCACCTGAGGGAACGATCCATGTTAGACAGGGGATTGAAACAGTTTTTGACCGCAGAAAAACTATACTGCTGAAAAATTACTCTTGTAAACATAAAGCTTTTTATAAAGCAATATATTAGCATTTCATAAAAACTACATGACATATGAAGCTCGCTGGATTAATGATGGATACATGAGTAGATAAATAGAAAAATAAGATCAAACCTTGATCCTTGATGCAGATGAGTTTATCCTGCATCCTGTGTGCAAGGAAGAGGATGAAGAAGAGGAGGCAGGAGGAGGTGAAGCCCCTGAGGAGGAGCAACAGAGCAAACAGCAGCCAAGTACGTCTTCTCAGTTGTCTGTTGAAGTTGGTTAATAAAGTTGATGGTAATCAGTGTGAGACACGGTGTCGTGCCACAGAGATCACAGGTGATTTCAAAATGATTCTCTGCTCCAGTCCTGCTAATTTCCCAGCAGGCATTGCACCACACTTTGACCCTTCTTCTTGCAGGTAGGGTCCCTCAAGGGTGGAAATTTAAGTGTAGAAAAAGTATAAATATGGATAAATCAGTGTTAAAAAAAAAACATCATGAAACCATCAGACACTAGAACTTCAATTCAAAACAGTGAATGAAATGAGAGTTTCGTTCACTTTTTTTCCCCACCAGGTGACGCCAGCAGCCTCGGGCTCATCTGTCAGATTGAAGAAGACGAGGGTGAAGATGAACAGGATGATCAACCAGCTGAGCACCCCAGTCTGGACCTGGATTGTCAAATAGCATCACGGTCGCGGTTCGTTCTATATTATCACTTATTTATAGTTTACATGAGAATAAGACACAAAGAATTTGGGACAGTCGTGCTCATGGACGACAGTTCCTGGGATAAACAAATAAATTTCCTCCTTCCATCCCGATATAAAAGTACAGAGGGTGTAAGTCAGTCTTTTTTTCTGTCAAACTTCTTAATTCAACAACAAACATATTGCAGTGACGGTCAACATCTCCAGAAATGTTCTGCGCTTCAGAAGCAATTTAAAATTAGCATCAAGAGTAGAGTCGCCTCCCAGAGGACGACTGTCCAAACACAGCTGGTGTGTCAACATGACATCATTTCTGCTGCCAGTCTTCATTTTCTCTCTTGACAGCAGTGAGTCTAAGATGAGGACAGCAAGGTGGTCTTGGATCTCTGTCAGGGTCTGCATGGTGGAGGACTACCACACCAGTGTGCTCTCGAGAAACGGTAAATTGTTTGACAAAATTTCATGGCAGTCTGTCGAACAGACTTTAAAATCTCAGTTTGACATCGAGGCCTAGTGCCCAATAGATTTTAAGATATCAAACTTGACATTTTGGCCAATAAGTGGCAGCACAGGAGAGTCACAAGTCACCAAAATCAAGAGGAACTTTCCTTTGGGATGATGCACTCACCAAATGTTGTCCTGAGGTTGGTGCTAGAGGAACGGTCTTGGTGTTACCAAAACAAGTACAGTTAACTTTGTGGGTGTCATGAATATGGCCCCCAAAATTCATTCGTATTTTCATTCATTCATATTTAACAGATTTTGAAATATCACATTTGACATTTTGGCCAAAGGGCGGCACTAGAAGAAAAGTTAAAGAGTCACCAGTTCACCCAGCAGACACTGAAATGTTTGGTAGAAGCTAAAATCTTCTCTGCTGCTGATGAAGGGACAAAGATCGAAGTGGCCGCTCTTTGACCCCCATCTTGGTTATATGTTCTAAATGTAAATAAAACGGTGATGTCTTATTGCATAATTTTCTTTGTTGTTAATAATTCTTTGTTTTAAACTGATGTTTGCTCTGCGTACACTTGACTGAGGAACAATGACAGTAAAACTGAGCTGAATTAACTTTGATGACTTCCTCTTTCTGTCAGTTTTTAAGAAATGCTTGGTGCAGAAAGTGAAGTGTCCCCGTGGCCTACAGGAGGCGGACTTCCTGAACCTGCTGAGGTCCAGATTCCCTCAGCTAGCTGGAGAAAACAAAGCTTTAGATTTCTTCGTGGCTGGCTCGTCCCGGAAACTGTATTCACTGAAACTAAAGAAAGTGACACCAGAAGAGATCCGGAGGGCCATCATGTCCTCCGGCAACAGAAGATCAGCGCTCTACATCCGACTGAGGGTACGCTGTCAGATTTTGTCAAAGTTTGCTGGTTGACCAAACTTCACTGTGGTCTGTTTTCCAAGCACAGGCCTTCCAGTTCATCACTCCGTCATTTGGTGTAACTTTGTGGTCGTGTCACTTGTGCAAATCTCTTGTGTAAAAACCTCGTCTGGAAACAGCTGTCGTTTTCTTCCAAGACAGGAGAGGCGCCAAGGGTCAAAGAGGAAGAGTTTCATTCTCTACAGATTAATAACAACCCCATCGAAGGTTCTTCATCCCCGTCTCCGGCGGTCGGGATGTGTGATCAAACCAAGCTGCACTCAAGGTGACTGAAAGACAAAATGTGACCCGTTCCTGTAAAGACCGCTACCGGCCAATCAGAACTAGTTTATGGACACGATATTAATCCTGCTGCCATTCCTCATGTTTCAGATTATTTTCTGCCAGCATTAAGTCTGGATTAAGGAGTGCTTGGATCAGAGTCAGGATCTGCATGTTGGAGGACTCCCGCATCAAGAAGTTCTCAAGACGTGGTAATTGCAGTTTAATTACAAATTGAGATATTCAATACGGATGCATGTGGATTGATCAGTAAATCTTTACTAATACAGAAGAGAAGATGTAAATGGATGCATATGTCCATTTTCAATAGCAGTGTCAGTGCAGAGTTTGGTGCACGTTTGGGAATCAGCGTCCTTTGTTGACATTTTGTCTTTTCAACAATCTCAATGAAATGAAATATTTCCTCATTGCACAGTTTTGTTTTTCTGGTGAAGAAAATGCTTTCATTTTTACATTTGCTTGGCTTGCCGCTTGAAAATGTTTTTCACTTCACGGTTGATTGAAGGAGGAGGGGCAATAAAACTGAATTAACTCTGTGCTGAATTTGTCTCCATGTCAGGGTTTAAGAAGTGCGTGGTCCAGGAACTGAAGTGTCCTCATGGCCTACAGGAGGCGGAGTTCCTGACCCTGCTGAGGTCCAGGTTCCCTCAGCTGGCTGGTGGAAACCAAACCTTTGACATCTTTACAGCCGACTCTTCCAAGAAACTGCATGTGCTGAAGCTGAAGACGCTGACACCAGAGGAGATCCACAGATCCATCAGGTCCTTTGGTAAAGGAAGATCAGCCCTGTATGTCCGAGTGAAGGTACTTTAAGATTTTTGTTGTAATTTCCTTGGTTCATTTTTGTTTCCTGCCTTCTTTAAACTGCAGTTATTGCTAGGAAAGGAGTTTGATATATACCTTCGACTCATCAACAAATATGGATAACATCTTCCACCATCCACTCTCAAAGTGTCTTACATTTTTGTCAAACAATAATTAATTTAGTTACCGTCCTTTAACTTCCTGTCACTTTTTTCTCTTCTAGGCGAATGAGAATCACCAGGTCAGCAAAGAGCGGCTTCATCCTGTACAGACTACAGACGAGGCCACCAAAGATCCACCATCTACCTGCGCTGAGACGACAAGTGATGGACGGTAATTATTAAAAACAATTGTGTCTGTAAGCTTAGGTGCTCAAGATGTGCATGTGAACGTTACTACAAAAGAGGAGGATAAACACATTGTTACTAGGAAGGAACATGACAAGGTCAAGACCCATATCTCTGACAACTGTGAAAAGATGTTTGAGAAAGGCTGGTCTGAAGGGTTGTGTATCTGCAGAAATAAAACCACAATTTCATCCACAGAAGAAGAAAAAGAGATATGAGTGGGCAAAAGCACACAGAAATTGGACCAATGATGAATGGAAACAAGTTTTTAAACCAATATATCATGACAATATTATCAACACCAAAGGAGTATCATCAGTAGATTCATGCTGTCATTGCCAAAGAGCAATGTACAAATTTATAATGAAACTCCTTTATTTTTACTTGTGATTCCCACAGCAGTCCAACTGGAGGAGCAGAGAGCAGCAGATCAGACGTTCCTGCTAACAGATCAACTCAGCAGCAGGTGGAGGCAGAGGAACCTGATGGAGAACCAACCGACGACACTGCGGCCCTCTCTGCACTCGAGAGCAGACCGGACATGAGCGACGGCGATCCCAATCAAGACGACAGAAGCGAGGCGAGTGAAGGAGGTGAAGAGTGGAAACCAGACAGTGGCTGTAAAAGTGAATCTGAGCCACAGTCGACAAGTGAGAAGAGCAAGCAAAAAGTCAAACGTTTTTCTTTAAGGGCCAAGAAAAGGAAGTTGATGAAATGTTCAAAGACTGTGACTAACAGCAGTAATTCAGTTCTGTCCTGCAAAGTGTGTGGAACTCTGCACAGGTCGAGGACTTTCATCAAACATGCCTGGAGTCACGTGGACGATCCAGAAGGTCTTTGTGGGTTTTGTGGAGAACGTTTTGAATCTGGAGAGGCGTTGAGGGCTCATCTTCAAAGTCACCAAAAAACTCTCAGCTGTGATGTTTGTGGAAAGTCTTTCCTGTCCATGAGTGGACTCAATAATCACTCTGTTTTACACACAGGGAAGACGCCACACAAATGTGATATTTGTCAGAAAGAATATGGTCTAAAGGTACAGCTCGATGTTCACTGCAAGACCCACACAGCTGAGAGGTCGTTCCACTGCAGCGAGTACGGTAAATCTTTCTCTAACCTCAGATCTTTATCCCTTCACAAGCTGGCCCACAAGTGAGAAAAGCGTTTTTTACATCCTGCACATGTGAAACAGCACAAGAAGAAAAAACATATCTTTGTGATGTTTGTTGGAAAACATTTTATATAGTTGCAGCTTCACATGAGAACGCACACCTGGGAGAGACCGCACAGCTGCTCCGAATGTGGCCTGTCCTTTAAAAATAATCATCGATTCAACAGTCATGTGAGAATCAGGCCAGAAAACGTTAATCTGTGGGGTTTGTGGGAAAAGATGCTCTGAGCCGTATCACCTGACCGGCCACATGAGGACGCACAGCGGGGAGAAACCGTATCAATGCACTGTGTGTGACAAAGCCTTTACTCAGAGCCACTGCCTCAAAACACACATGAAGAGTCACCAGGTGGGAGAAGACGGATCACCAGATTGATCCAAGTCCTTGTTCCACCATTTTTAAAAACTCCAGCTGGCTTTTTCATGAAAAGCAAAATCCCAAACAGTGTTTCTCCACAGTTACAGTCGCACAGCTTCATGCGTGCAGCTGCAACTGTGATGTGGTAGATGGTTTGAAACTAAACAAAACTTTTGTTTTGTTTTGATGTTTTGACTGCTGATATTGATGCCATGATACCTGGTCCTGATAGTATTCTTTTTTTAATGATGTTTTACATCATCTTGCTGTATGTTATTATTTGTAAGATTTTTAAGGACATTTCTGTGATAAATAGGCTATGTAAATGAGGCTGACTTGACTTGCACCATATTGGAGTTTTTGACCAAAATATTTAAAGTATTTTCCTCAGATTTCAGCTATAAAGTCAGAGTTTAAGTGAAGCCTATGTTAAAAATTTGCCCTTTGGAAGTTTCTGTTTGGACACAGGGCCAACGGTGATTTCTGTGATGTACTCCCAGAAACACTTCATTTATTTTGACACTGTACCTATACCGTAAAGCTGGAATGATTTAAGTGGATTTATTTGTAATATTGACCCTGACTTCACTTTATGCCTAGAGAATGTTTTGTTTGGTTTCAATAAATGTAATGGCAATGAAAACAAAGAATATTATGTTATCAACTTAATTATTCTTTTGGCAAAATGTCATATCCACAAACCCAAAAATAATATCTCTAAACCCTTGTTCATTGCATTTGTAAATAAACCAAAAAATACTTGGAAACTATTTTATTCTCCCAAAATAAGAAAGCTATTAAGACAATAACTTTGTGCACCTACTTTGATGTTTTTGTGTGAATGAATAATGTCCTCTGGCTTTGTACATGTTCTATGTCCCGTGCCAGCATGGCAACACAAAACATTCAGCCCATTTAAAGCAGTGTAAAATAAGACCCAGACCTAACACGCTAACAGCTGTAGCTTCTTTCAAGTTAATATCATGTATTTTCGGAGCTAGCAGGCCAACAAAAACGTCACTTTTGGCTTATTTGGGGTTTGCTTAATAAGTTTGTCCAAGTTTAGCTGCCGTAGTTCGCTGTGTGACTGGGCGCTGCTTGCGCATGTGCAGAACAGATGGGGCAGCCGCATTGCTCCTTGAGTAAAATAAAAACAACCGTAAAACAATTTAGTGGTTTACTCGAAGCCTGAGAGCACCATGGACTCCGAAACACCGGAGGACTTCGCCAACATGTCTAAAGTTGAGATACTGAGAGGAATCGTCACCGAGAGACTGGCAGCGGCCGCTCAGGAAATCTTAGCGGTTGTAGAAAGAACCGTAGCCGGTTACGAGGAGGAAGCTTCGGGCTTCAGGCGGGAGATCGACCGGCAGAGGAGACAGCTGGGTGCTCTGCTGCTGCCGCAGGTCAAACTGACCAGAGCAGGTTGGTACCAGAATGAAGCGACTTCTGCATGTACGACTGAAACATCAAGTCAAGCGCGTGTTGTTGTTATGTGGAAGAAAACGTGACGCCGAAGTTCATTCAAAAATCTTGAATCTGGCAGACAACAAAACCTCAGTCGATTGTTGTTCATTTGCACTAAATTCATCAGACTACAGCCAGCGCCGCTCGGTGGACCACCTGACGAATTGCAGGCCAAAGGCATTTCTACAAAATGTTTTACCATCTGTACATTTGTGCATTAATGAGACAAAATATTCCAGATCTTGGAGCTCGGTGTGACTTTCTGACAGAAGGCTAGATATCAACATAGATAAATTTAGATTTCATATCAATAAAATAGTAGGTCTACCCCTCAAAATGATGTACACTCCAGTTATATAGCTGCAGCTAAACTGCAAAAAGGAAAATGAAACCTTTATCTGTGATGTAGATGACACTGAGCTGCTTCCTGTGTGGGAGGAGGAAGAGGAGGCAAGTGGAGGTGAAGCCCCTGAGGAAGAACTGAACTGGCAGCAGACAGGTATGTCCTCTCAGTTCTCTTTTTAAAAGTTTGTAAATAAAGCTGTTTGTTCACAGTGTTGAGCCCAAAAGAGTTGAGTGGACACAGAGAGACAGACAAGAATGTTGCTGCAACTGACAGAATTATAACTTAATAAAACAGGTAAGTGTGATGTTGGCTGAGAGAAACTGAGGAGAAACAATTCTGCTGTTTTCTGCTGTTGAGATGCTGCTTTTCTGGCCTTATGACCTGAGACCAGTTTTCTCTGGGCAAGTCCACCACGGGCTCCACATAACGTCCCTGATCACTGGAGCTCATAACACTTCGACTGGTTATGAGGCTAACACTCCAGGAGAAGCTCCTACTGGCTACCTGTAGAAAACTCTGTCTGTTCTGGGCAGTACATCTGTCATCATCAGCCATGATACATTAGAAAATAAATCCAAAGTAAAAATGGAACACAGTGGTGATTGACACACATTCCATGTTTGTTTAGGTGAGGAAGACAACAGCAGTCTTGGCATCTTCTGTCGTGTTGAGGAAGAGCAGTACAAGACTGAAGAGGACCCGTCGCCTGAGCAACAGAGCCCCAGTCAGCATCGGGAGGATCTGAAGGACCCGGATTATGTAATACCATCAAGGTTTGTGTGCATACTCCTAGTATCACCAATCGCTTGTTTGCATGAGAATGTGACAGGAAAGGTTTGTGCTTTGTGTCTTTTGTTGTTGTTGTTGTTGTTGTTGTTGTTGTTGTTGTTTAGAGCTTTTCGCTGGTTGTCGTCCTTTCGAGGGACAGTCTGAATGGAAGATACTTTGTGGCTTGGAAGTTTCATATAATTTTTCTTGAATATACTGCATGTTAATGGGATTTAGTGTGACATCTGAACATCTTTATGATCTCCTAGAGGTCAGTCTGTGAGGCGGAAAAGAGGGAGACCTCGGATCGGTGAGGAACCGAACCACCTCGATCTCAGGATCCGCATGCTGGAGGACTCTGAGACAGATGTTCTCTCAAACAACGGTAAAGTTAAATCACTTTGTTCCAGATTGAGATAGCTAATGAGAATATATTCTCTGCAGGAAAAATTAAAAAATATATAGCCACAAGCTGCCATGAGTGCGGTCCACGCCCATGGGAGACATTTCAGTGACAATCCAGCTTTTGTTACTTTAATATTTTATACATCCCAAAGTTGTTTTGGCTGGAGTCCTGCAACTGTAGGTCAAATGGTGTTTGATACTTTCCATTTCAAAAAAAGACTAAAACAGCAGGCAGACTATCAGTTTAAGTTTTGTAAAGAACGAAGCATCCAAATCTGTCTTTGTTTACTGTTTGTCTTCCAGGTTGATTTTTCCAACAAAATAAATCGTGAACTCAATACTTTGTCAGCCAACTTGCCTGATTTTATAGTAACTATGAAGCATCACAATTATTAATGTAAATAATAACAATAATAATAATAATAATACTAAGTCCCAAAATTGTTTTTCTCCACATTTTGGTCACAGTGTTCAAAATTAAATGAAATGTTATCTTGCAAACAGTTTCATTTTGTTACTAACGCTGAAATTTTATCTTGTTTGGACTTTACCATGACATGATCCCAGGATAATGTTTTGAAGCCTCTGGTGAATTTTTCTTTGTCAGTGTTTAGGAAATCTCCGTTACAGGAAGTGAAATGTCCTCGTGGCCTACAGGAGGAGGACTTCCTGGATCTGCTGAGGTCCAGGTTCCCTCAGCTGGCTGGAGGGAACAAAGCTTTTGACGTCTTCACAACAGACAGGCGCAGGAAACTACAGCCGCTGAAACTGAAGACACTGACGCCCGAGGAGATCCACAGGTCCATCAAGTCCATCGGAACAGGGAAGTCAGCCCTGTACATCCGACTGAAGGTCATTTTAGATTTGCACTTTCCTGCAGCACTAGTAATGCCTGCACATCTTTATCATTTACACCACTTTAGCCTCAGGAGCTACATCCACAAAGCTCAGAGCTTAATCACAATATTTTTTGAAATCTAGAGGATCCAGTATCTAAAAGTCTCACCAGATTTAACTTACCAACAGCCCTTATAAAGTTCTAATATTTGCATGAATTTTTTTGTGCTACCAGACATTTTGTAAGAGAGGCTCTCACTGTTTTTGGTGGTAATATCCAGGTGGGACAAGAACAGCAGGCCAGTGGAGAAGAGCTTCATCCTCTGCAGAGAAAAGTCGATGCCACCAGAGATTCTCCCTCCACCTCTGCCATGAAAATGACAAGTGATCAAACCAAGCTGCACGCAAGGTAAGAAGAAAGTCTACTACTCTCTGCTCTACTAATGTGTGTCATATTGAAATGCTTCAGTTGTTCTTGTTGATCCTTCGGTAGATCGCTGACTCTTAACTGCAAACATGCTGATAAACAAAATACAGTTTACACACTTATATAAAAGTAGTAAGAACTGCTCTTTGTTCTCACAGCAGCTCCAGTGAGAAAGTAGAAAGCAGCAGAGCGGATCTTCTGGACCAGAACTCAGCATCGCAGCAAGAGATGGAAACAGAAGAAGGTGATGATCAAAGTGGTGTGTCAGACCCAAACAACGACTCTCTGGCTCTGTCTTCACTCCACTCTGCAGCTGAGAGCGAGCAGGACCTCAGCGATGAGGAACACAGCCAGGAGGACAGAGATGATGACTGGACACCAGACGACAGCGAACTTAAACCGCATTCAGCAAATAAAACAAGGAAACGATGTGTCCAAAGTTCTAGTTTCAGGACCAAGCGCAGGAAGATCCAATCGTCCTCAAAGTCTGTCATCAAGAAGAGCGATTCAGTTCTGTCCTGCAAAGTGTGTGGAACTCTGCACAGGTCGAGGATTTTGATCAAACATGCCTGGAGTCACGTGGACGATCCAGAATGTCTTTGTGGGCTTTGTGGAGAACGTTTTGAGTCTGCAGAGGTGTTGAGGGCTCATCTTCAAAGTCACCAAAAAACTCTCAGCTGTGATGTTTGTGGAAAATCTTTCCTGTCCATGAGTGGACTCAATAAGCA
>OMLF01019316.1:17726-45548 GCA_900302615.1 Holocentrus rufus
AAAAAGCACTGAAGAGTGGAGTGGGTGTTAAGAGAGCAGAGGGAAGTGTTCAGTCTGAGAGGAAGTGGCTATGCTTTAAGGCCTGAAGTCACCATGAGAGAATTGTGGGGGGGGCTTATTATGCATTTTCACTCGACTCAAAGCCCTGCTGAAATTATCCTTGCTCAGATTTTTTGCGGCTCTCTGTACCATTTGCTGCATGTCAGAACTACATTTGAAAATGTCTCTGATCAACAGCACTACCTTCTAATGTGAAGTGAATGGAGAGTAACACTGTAATTACAGATGTAGTAAGATGTCATTACCACCTAATTAATGAGGACCCGACACTGTGATTTTTCTGTTACCACGTTGTAACTGGTCAAAAAGGCAAATGAGTGGGAAAGCATTTCTTTCACATTTGACATTAAAGTTGTATACTAAACCCATAAAGAAGTTAATAAGCCTGTTTCTGGGCGCCCTGGTGGATGGTTGTGTGCAGCATGTGCCACGGGTTCGGTTCCAGCCTGCACCCTTTGCTGCATGTCATCCCCTCTCTCTCCCTGTCTTTCCTGTCTGTCTCTGCTGTCACTGTAGAATAAAGTAGAAATGCCCAAAAAACAGTTGAAAAGACAACTTTCATTTGGTGTGTAAAGGTTTCAAACTGAATACTGCTACCTCACCCTTTCCATGTTAAGCTTAGGTTATGTGTTTTAAGTCTCTCCCAGTGGTTTCTATTGATGTTGGAGAGCATAGTTTCCTCATTCTTGGTACAGAAATGACTACCCCCTCAAGAAATGGACATGGTTAACTCGTAGCAGTCCCTCAATGAAGTCAAGTAAGTGTAGATTTCCTAATCAGGAAGAAGGAGATGAGAGCTTAGGGTGGCTGGGTGCTGAGGAGATAAGAGTAGTAACATGAAGAGGATTTAAGGACAAACTTAAATCAAGCTTCCTTGCTTTAAGAGTGCTATTTTCAGTAGTACATTAATGGCAGCGTCCCAGGCTGAAACAAGTTGGATGTATACTCTGCTCACACTATTTTTTGAGGATTTGAAACAAAATAAGACAATCAAATGGCTTGGCTTGCATTTTATTAGTTCCATAATCAATATTGACTTGGACCTCCTTTTGCATAAACCATGTCAGTTGTCTTAAAGCCTATAAAATCTTCTTTATCTCCCTCTTCAATGTATGCCTTCACACACACACATGCACACACCCCCTTCATAGCTGAGGTACTGGTAGGTAGTGTTGTTATATGGCTTAGACTCACACACAACCTCCTGACAGACATCAGACATCTAATAGTTAAATTTTCTCAAGACTGGGAATATCACTCAATCCACAGATTAGTAGTTGATGTTAAGTTCAAGGCAAATGGAAATTCACTGCAAACCAGTGAATTTATCGGTTGGTCTGTATTGCGTGCATTGGCATTCTAACCAGACTTTAATTCAGACACTCACGTGAGAGGTCCCAACCCTCCCAGACAGACTGAAAGCAGGGCCGCTCTGCAGTGATTGCCTCATCAGGCACAAACTGTTCACATGTGTGCTCAAGTAAGAGCCACTGTTGCCATTGACTTATTTCCATTCCTCACCTTCTCTTTAAGACATCAACAGGTTTAAGGAAGAAAAAATTACACTCAGACAAATTTGGAAGAATCTAGAATTGAATTTGCCCTCTGTACCATTTTAATTAGGCTACATCATGAGTTGCCTGGTACAGAGTATTAGGAGCTATGCAGTAACACTAATGCAGGGCAAGAGCCTAACGTGTTTTGTCTACAGGCCACAGAAGTAGGTAAAAGCTGAAATTTGCTTATTTACTTGCCAAAGTAGATTTAAGACCTGACACACTTAGCGACAGAAAATAATTACCATTGTTTAGCTTGCAGTAATTTCCAGCCGAGATACATTGTTGCCAACCACTTACCAAGGAAAGTTATTATTGGCTATTGAAAAAGACATTACAAGTCACCAGATGAGGTCACACGTTAATTTGCGTATCAGTATTTAACCTACGGTCCCTGCTTTTAGCAGAGGAAGGGAGGGCCGTACTGTACATGAGAAGCGCTGTGATCACCAGACATCTGGTTTACACAAACAAGTAGCACAAATCGATATCAGCCGTGCCAAATTGCAACCAAAAAGCAAAAACATTGTTCCCCATGGTCAAAAAAAAGTCACACGATTTTTTTTTTTTTTTTTTTTGCTAGTTGCATTTGAGAGATAAAAGTTGTCAAGGGCTTTAGAAAAGTTACCAGATTTAGCAACATCTTAGCCTCATCTGGTTCATGCCTGTAATGACCAACAGTCAATAGAGTACTAAAGCAGGCACAATCTGATAGATAACCTTGTATTAATGTTCTCCAGAGCCTCGTGTCACTGTACAATTGGGTGCAGCTGGGCGCACATATTTTTGTCTTCTAACTTCCTACCGATAGGATGTGTTAGAATGCTTTGCTCAACTGGACAGCAGCCTGGGTATTAGACTACAGAACATAAACTTTGAAAGCAGAAGGTGTTCCTTTTATTGTTATTGGCAATAGTATATCTTTGCTGTATTTACATAATGTTGAAATATTGAAATATATAGTCAAGCAGGGAAGCATTGGAAGATTTTGTGCTGTGGTTTTGGCACACCAAAGGGAAAGATTAAGTGTTCTCTAAAATCTAAACGTTAAGGCCTGCACAACTTCAATATTGTACAAATTACCTTGAGTAATGCTATTTATGTACATTTCAAAAAAAGTATCAACAGGTTCCATTCCAAAATGTCATATCTGTTTTGGAAAATTAACTAAAATTGATCAGTTGACATTTTAAATGCATGGGTGATTATATTCACACAGCTATTTTGTAATCAAAGGTAAGATTACTTATAAAAGTAACCTAAAATGTGCTTTAATTTAATACCAGCAATCATTTGTATTTTGTAGTTGTCTTCCAAAATGATGGAAGATACATTTTGAAATGAAAAATAATCATCTCCACTGAAAATGAAAATATAATTCTTTGGGTATGTGTGTGTGATTTCTCTCTCTGTTTCCAGGGGATGACTTTTCCATCATACAGCAGGAAATCTTCATGGTGAAGGAATGCATGCACCACAACATTGTGGCCTACTTTGGGAGCTACCTCTGGTAAGAGCCAGCTCTAAATACTAGCGCTTTGTCATTTTATACTTGATATGTTCCCCTCTCTTGCAGGCAGTCCAAGATAATATGCGGAATTAATTTCTTTCTGTCAAACACATTTAGATTTAAAGTGCTGCTGCCTGAAATTCACATGACTAATTTAATTAGTCACACCTGTGTGTGAAAGTATGACTCAAGCGCCCGAACAGGGCAAACTGGTGCTGACGAGGCCGCTCAGTGCCAGGATGCAGCACTCCAATTTTAATGTTTTCTGGCTGGTATCAGGGAGGAAGTAGGGCCGGTCCGCCCACCGCTGCCTGAGACTTCCAGCAGGTTTAACTGGAATATGAGCCTCTGATCTGTTTTATATGGCTATTATGTTGGAGAGATGCATGTCTTCTCACAGCAGGGTTGTCTTGTACAGTCTCAATTCTTACTGTAAAATGTTGCTGCTCAAACCACTGTGCCATGCCTTAATGATTTAAAAACCAAATTAATGGTATCAAAAGAACCACAATTTTATTTGGGGAAGTTCCGTGTTTCCTGACCAAAACATTTTGACGTCCCAGCGGTGTAGGTAGTAAATCAATGGTCAATCTAACAATCCTAGAGGAGGTGGAAGTGTCAGAGCTGTAGTCCTGCACTGGTATTACAGTTAAAATAGTTTTAGTTTTCTTTTTTATGTCAGAGTCCCGTTATCATTTCTCCAACCTCCCTCTGTCATCCAGGGCAGCTTTAAACATAAGGGCTTATCCTTGTTTATTAGCACAAGGGATAGTTACATGTGTTGGGATATGTTTGTTTCAGTAAGGATAGCTGACTGGTGCAGCCCAACTTGTTCAACAGGAAAGCTTTGTCAGATATTGTCCTGAATCAAGTTCTGTTACTTGTTAAAATATTTAGCTATTTTGCTGTATAACTTTATCTAGCCAGCTGGCACAAAGCAACCTAACTGTCTCGTTCTCTGTGCTTTAATCAGTCGAGAGAAGCTTTGGATATGTATGGAGTACTGCGGTGGTGGATCTCTGCAGGACATTTATCATGGTGAGCTGTTTTCTCTTTATTCATAACTGGTCAGCTGCAGCCATGAAATGGTTTATTACTGTTTACATTGTTAAATCCATCATCAGTTTCTGTGGTTTGATAGCACTGTTGGAAACAAGGCTAAATTACTTTGAATATGCATGAGCCAGGATGCATGAAATGAAACTGTGTGTGTGTGTGCCTGTGTCTTTGTGTGTTAGTGACGGGACCTCTTTCAGAGCTTCAGATAGCCTATGTCTGCAGAGAAACCTTACAGGTAATTGCAGTTAAAAATCATATTTCAAATGTATATTTCAAAGTTTTCAATATTACAGGAATGAATAACAGAACACAATAATTTCTTTCACAGGGTTTGGGATATCTGCACACGAAGGGCAAGATGCACCGTGACATCAAGGTACCACATCTCTGCAGTTGGTTAATTTTTCTCATTTAACCATAATATATCCCGGTTAGGTTTGTTGAGATTAGGGATCTGGTATATATAGTTTTCTGGTCAAGAAAGTAGCAGCTCATTCAATCAAAGACAAATTAACAATAAATAATGGGAACAGCAGACAAAAAATAAAGAACAAAGGGTGGCACAACACCATTAGTGTTACTATAGAGTAAATGTCTCTTGGCCTCAAAGCATTTCGTGGTCTCACTTTCATCTGAAGCAGTGGTGCTGCAGAGGTGTGAACTGAAGTCACAGGAAAAGGCTCACACAGCAACTTGTGACCAGTGGCGTCAGTGGCAGCAGTTTTGAGGTTTAGCTGGAGTTGATCACGCCTGACGCATTCACACACAGACTGTCGCCTCAGTCTCTGGTGTTATCATACAAGGTCAGGGCTGGGCCTATTATCTTTACTCAGCTCTACGCAGTGAGCAGTTCCTGTTTCCTCTGCTCACACTCCACGATGCCAGCAGGCAGACTGTCAGTCACCAGCAACAGAAACACTGTCAGTGGGACTGTCAAGCAGCAGTGATACATGAAGAAACTTTATAGGCAACTCAGATCAGCAGCAGTGAAGGAGCAATTATTGGTTGAATCAGACGGGAATGTCCTCTTGTTAGGAAACATTTAGTTGCCCAAAAATATTGCCCAATATATCACCAACTGTCATTGCAGTGAGGCTTTTTTGCATTGCAGTTTCTCAATAACAGTAATAATAATAATGATAATAGTTAGACCTAAGCCTTGTTAGTCTCATGTTTCTAAGATGTCATGCACGCTTTGTCTCTGTCCCTCTCTAAAGAAAATACATTTTTATGCTTTGTAAATTCTTAGTGTGTTCAAAGCATAAAACCTTGCTGATTGAAGCGACAAACCTCATTTTAATGACTTTTACAAACTAAATACAAAGTAGGGAAATGTCTTTCTTTCTTTTTCTTTTTCTTTTTAACAGGGTGCCAACATCCTTCTAACAGACAATGGTGATGTGAAGTTAGGTAAGCTGCTCTACAGCATCTTAATTCTGGGGACTTGAACTTGTTCACAGCTTTCAGCCGTGTGTGGATTACATAATCTGAAAAGCCCTGTCACTTCTTGTTGCAGCTGACTTTGGAGTTGCGGCCAAAATAACTGCCACCATTGCCAAAAGGAAGTCCTTCATCGGGACACCTTATTGGTGAGTCTTTCAGCCTCATGAAATGAGCCAGTTGGCATTTAAAAGGCTTTGCTGAATAGGTTCAGGAACCATGATTTTTTTTAAAACTCTGTTTAAATAATACCTATGATAATACTATTAATCAGTCAAGGGTTAGTTTTATTCAGAGTGCCAACAATGAAGTACTTGGAAGCAGATACAAGGGCATCTGGCAATCATCTGCCTGTCTCATTGTATAACAGGATTTTTACTTTATAGTAGCTAGTTAGTGGTGACACTAACCCCAAGGCGTTAGAAAGAGCACCCTTTAACAAAAGTACATGAGTTCAAGTTCCTGTAGCTGCAAGTATCTTCCCCTGCTGAAGTGTCCTTGAGCAAGACACTGAGTCATTACAAGCTCCATTGTGGCTGTAACTGATCCTGGACTCTGAGCACCGTGCTGAGGGGGGATAAGTGTAAAGAGAGTCGACAAAGTATCCCATTGCCAGTAGAAGGGCTGGGCAATAATTATATATTTTCACTTATTGTCTCTCAGTAGAACCATATTATGATAATATGGTTATTTTGGGATATCATGACACACAGTTCTGCTTTCTAAAGTGATGACAGCAAGTGAATTTTATTTAAAAACTGTCAAAATTAGGCATGAATAATTTTAGACAATATGACATAATATGTGAAAATGTTAGCATTTTGTTCTGTGGTAAGATGTTGTATGCGTGAGTCAGATCATGATATACTGTATATCGATATGGGGAAAAAAAATCAATTTCAAAAATATCACTCAGCCCTAATTAGCAATAGTATTATTTGAAGCAGCTTGATTTTTACTATGAGAAGGCCTCACTAACCAACCGTTCACACATGTTTTTTGAGAGTCACAACTGAAGCATGGTCTTGAATTTCTGTAGGATGGCTCCAGAGGTAGCAGCAGTGGAGAAGAACGGAGGCTACAACCAGCTGTGTGACATCTGGGCGGTCGGCATCACGTCCATTGAGCTGGCCGAGCTGCAGCCCCCCATGTTTGACCTACACCCAATGAGGTACGGTCCAAGTTCCTCAGACGTGATCAGTCGTAGCTTCCTCAGACGAGTCTTAGGCCAACTTCCTGCTTTTGTGTTCCACTTATGTTTCATCAGGTCCTTAGATTACTTGAATGGTCGTCCTGTTTTATTCAAAAATATATCTAGGCTTTAATTAGAAGTTCTTTGTCACACATGAACATTCTAGGAAAACAGGAATATGTGTTGCAGGACCTGGGCGTGGAGTTATAGACTTTCACATCTGTTGCTCACTGTCTGGAACTTGAGCGTGTTCTTTTCCTCCACTCTGTTTAAGACACTCAGGATGTTATGTATGTTTTTCTTTTTTTTGTCCTTTTTTTAATATCTTAGGGCCTTGTTTTTGATGTCAAAGAGCAGTTTTCAGCCTCCCAAGCTAAAAGACAAAACCAAGTGGTGAGTTCTGAAATATTGTCAGTCTGCTTTTCTAGGATTAACACGACTACTGTGTATTTTTCTCCTGGGAGATTGCATTGAGGATTACTGTAATAAAACAATATTTTCCCTTCCCCCAGGTCAACGGCCTTCCATAACTTTGTCAAAGTGTCTCTGACAAAGAACCCAAAGAAGAGGCCCACTGCAGAAAAGCTTCTATCAGTAATAAATCTAATTTCTGTCTAGAAGTAGAATCTTGTTCATCTCTAGGCCTCTGGGAAATTTAAATGCTTGAGACAAAGAACTGCATTGCTGTTCCAGACCAGAACTTACACAGAATATATGATGTGCATATTAGCAAATTCTTAAATGTTCTGTTTGTACTCAGCCTTATTAGCAGTCCAGTCCTCTTAGCTGCATCCTTTCAGAAAATAATTCCAATCAGTATGAACTGCTATCAGAATTGCTTTTTGCTCCTCAGATTATCTTTATTGAATCCTGAAGCTCAGACAAACAAGTAGAGCTTGACATTTTGCCCAAATCCAGCAGGACCCCATCAGGCCCAGTGGGCTTTTATGTCTGGTTTGGCTGAATTTCTAGCTGTTAGGGTTTTGATCAAACTTGGGTCCAAAAATGTTATCCAACAATTCTGTTATCGCCTATTTATCAATAGAAAGTTATTAGCAATTACATTCTTTATTAAAGACACAAAAAGCTGAACTGCCTCAGTTCCAAGGAAAATAGATTTCAGGTCATACTGGTTCCAAATTCGTAAGCCTCATTCAAACCATAAGTACAGGTCTACTGTTAACTTCAAAGACATGTGAATTTCTTCCATAATTAACACACTGCATGTCTCTGAGGATCCGTGTCTCAAGCTAATAGTCCAGGATCTGTTGATTAACACATTAGGTTTAATTAGCCCATGTAAGTGAAAATAGGTCACTGATCTCCCTTTCTCCAAGGATGTCAAAGTTTTATACCTAGTTTGTGTAGACATCACGTTATGTCAGGTTAGGGATGTCTTTCTTACAAGCACTAACCCTGCTGTGTTTCCTGCAGCATGTGTTTGTGGCCCAGACGGGTTTGACACGGAGGCTCGCTGTTGACCTCCTGGATAAGATGAACAACCCAGACAACCACCAGCATTACAATGAGGTGGACGATGATGACCTTGAGGTAATGTCTGTGTGTTAGCTATACTTACAACCAGAACAATGGACATTTTTACTCATGTTTTGAGAATTAAGGAGGGGTTGTTTAGGACTAACTACACAGCCAACAAGGAAGTGATCAAAAATATGGACACTACAACCAATATATAAAAGTATATACCTAGTTCTGTGAAATATTATGCACTCTAGTTGTTTGCCTTTTTGCAGGAAAAGTATTTAAGTGATTAAAAATGGAATTCCCCTCAGTCAGATTTGATAAGGCTAAACCTTGTTGTTGCTCTATGCTAACACAGACCCTACAGCCTCTTTATCAGCGCTGAATGCAAATATTAGCATAGCTTGTGTTTTCAGCAACTTGGCTCTACAAGATGAAAGTTGAGCTTGGCCAAAGTGTCTCAGCCCAGTACGTTCTCACGTTCCCCTTAAACTCTTCTCACCCCTTCCCTTCCCCCCCCTTTCTTGATTCTCTCCCTCTACATTATTATTCCAACTGGCATCAACATCACATTTATGTGGCAGCCAAAGAGGTGGTACCAGCGCCTTTAAAAGACCATTGTGCTGTTCTCCCCCCCTGACAGCAGTAGCACTGTCTTGGCCGTGATGACTGAAAAAGAAAAAAACCCTGAAGGCTATTGACTGCAAGCAACGGAGCTTGTTTTATACAGACAGTCTCTGGGGTGAATAGTAATGTGATGATGCACAGACTTTGCAGAAAAAGAAGCTGTAGAATTTGCTTTAAGTTGACATACATGCTGCAGACACAAGAAATAATTGCCAAATGACTCAAGGCTGCACTACTTCAGTTTTGTGTGGTGTTTTGATAAAAACACATTTATCTGTTCTACACTTCTCGTGCCAACTGCTGCAACCACAGCACATCTGATTTTTTTTATCTTTTAATCTCTCTCTCTTTGACTTTCTCTTCCAGCCCCTCTCTGCAGTCAGACATACCATCCGCTCCACCAACAAGCAAGCCAGAGCTGAGCGGACGCGCTCAGAGATAAACTGTAAGTGAACAGCCCACTTGTACTCTCACTGTCAACAGGCAGAAACCTCATAAGCCATCACATCTAGCAAGCAACAACCCCCCCCCTCCCCTCTCCTCTTCCACCAGTCCCATCACTACTGAATCTGAATCTGTCCCTTCATTGGTCGGTTTGTGAGTCAGCCTAACAGATTAGGTTGATAGAGGTCCAGCAGTTTGTCTGTGGGTCATACGACTAATCCTGCAGCACTGGCACAGGTCCAGGCCACAGTGTGAGGCAGCATGTGTAAAAATAGGCCGGGGATTCACGGAAGAGAAAGTGGCTTTCGCGCTGTGCATGATGCCACCGTGTTATCTAATTATTTTAGTGCAATTAGCAGTCCCTTACTCCCTAACAGTTTTATTGAATAGCATGCCCGGGGCTTCCTGGAGGCCCTGCGCTCTCAGGCATCTACCTTGTAAGCTCGATGTCCTGGGTTTGAATCCACCCCAGGACATTGGTCGCATGTTTTCCTCCCCCCTCTCTCGCTCTCTCTCACCCACGTCTTTCCTGTCTCACTTTATTTTCAACCATGTAATAAAGGCAAGGAGAAAAAATGCCCAAAAAAGAAAAGCTTGTCTGAATCATAAGTGATAGTCCTAAGGTCTCTTGTGGAATGTGGTACTAAATCAACAGTTGTTTGTGCAGGATTTATGTGAATGTTGCTCAATAGATTGTGTGCATTTATTCCTATTGCAACCTGTCAGGTAAGTTGTGTTTGTGTTGGTAGTTGTAGATGAAGTTGTGTGTTGTGTTGTGATTGTCCCGTCAGAAGGCTGTGACTGTTGCTAATTGAGTCATTCTGGGTTGATGTAGTAACACTCTAGTTGTAGGATTCATGTCTGTGGTGGACGTTGGTTGTTGTTTCCATCTGTAGCTGTACATCCTTCATAGTGTGTGCTTGTAATGTGTGTGTCTGCTTGTTTTGGTCTCTGTGATCGTCTGTTCAAGAGTATCTCCTGTTTGATTTTGCTGATATTTCTCACTATTATGTCTGACTTTCCTCCTACCTGAAGCAAACAATGGGACAGACCAAGGAGGCCCATGCTCAAGTCCTAGCTTCATTGAGGGACACAGGGGGGACGCAGGTTAGTGAGAGTGTAGTAGGAAAGTGTGTGTATGCAAACTTCCCAAGCTCACACCAAAGAGTCCCCTGAGAAATAAGATAATGTGGTGGCATATAAGCGAAAAGTGATACTAAAAAAGATCATTTCCTCTTCGTGGGGTGGCTGCCTGCTTTTGGCTTCAGCGGTTGACTAAATTGGTCTCTGTGACGTCTGGGTTGCTGTTAAGACTAACTGAAATAAACTGAAGTTATGGGTG
This sequence comes from Holocentrus rufus, assembly GCA_900302615.1. Lineage (NCBI taxonomy): Eukaryota > Metazoa > Chordata > Actinopteri > Holocentriformes > Holocentridae > Holocentrus > Holocentrus rufus. Next base: position 28,439 of record OMLF01019316.1, read on the forward strand.
ACTAATACAATGCTGACAATGTTGATGGATTTTGACATCCTTTCACTGTACGTATCACCACTGAAGCAGCTGAATGATTTCTCAACTTTGCTTTCTGAAGTTTTATTGCACTGTGTTGGTTTCAGGAAGTCTGGTTGTGACTCAGCTGCGCTTTTATCTGCACCTTACGTACTTCAACACTTCAACATTGTCAGCATACCTTAAACAGAAAAATAACCAGGAAATAAATCTGTGGCTGGTCTAATTCCTCAACACAAACTTTCTTTGTTAATGAAATGAACAAGAAGCTGATTATGTGGTGGATTTATCGGCAGGTTGTTTGTTTTTTCTTTTCTTCCGTGAGTTCAGCAGCAGCATGTGTTTATACTGGACACTGAACTGGTCTCCTCTATTGGATCAACTGTTTGACAGCGCTTGACCTCAAACCTAAACTAAGAGGAACCTGCGTTCTGTCATCTATTTCTAATTCATGTCTTCTCACCAATATTTACCTGAAGGGAAACGCTCTGGTCAGTGTCAAGTATGATCTGTGTTTGTCTTTGGAGATCTGCTCATCCTGAGCTCCAGACCAAATATTCAAATGGTGTAATAAATCAATAAAAGTCTCTCTGGCTAAGGAAGTTACATTGTATTGCAAGCAGCGGTCCTGTTTTTTTTTTTTTTTTTTGGTCATTCTTTCACCTGACTTCATGGTTTCCTGGTAAGATTTGTCTCAGTGTTTACCCAGGCTGCTTGTATTAATGCACAAAAATACTCCTAAGGCTCGGTGTTTCTTGAAGTCTTGGGCACTGATGCCCTCTAGTGCCAAAGGTGTATGCCAGAGCAAAATATTAACTGAGCCCAATTTGTGTCATTCACAGTCGACAAGGTCCAGTTTGAACCTCCGCTCCGGAAAGAAACTGAAGCTCATTCTGAAATGGTGATAATCTTGTTCAGTCCAATTTCTGGGAAATAGTCCTTATCAGAATTTTATATAATTGCTTTCTTGAGTAGTCCATGCTTTTTTGAATTGTAATCAGTTAATTTTACTTGTGCAGTATGTGTAGAAAAAATAATTCTGTGCAATTTAAAAACTGCTAAAACTACAGCTTTTTCTTCCTAATTTTGTGCATGTGTGTGGCTTTCCACAGGATGTGAGTAAAGACAATGACTTCTCTTCCCCCTGGAGTCCCTTTGCTGAGGGAGGAATAACAACCAGGTAATCCATGGAAACTGTTGTCATGGGAACTGTTACGTCCTTTTTTCCCCCCTTTTTTCTTTATCTGACTGAATTCTGTCCTTCATGAGGCCGTAGGAAAACCGAGACACATGCACATGTAAAAGCATGCATGCATGAGTTATTGGTGTAAATGAATCTTCAGGGATGAGAAAGGTGCAACATTCAAGTTTTATTGCTCTGTCAACCCAGAAATTGATAGGAATTTGTTTCAGTGCATACAACAAAATGCAAACCTTTACAGAATAACAGTAAAATATGTAGTATAGAAACGTGTTTGACCAAATTAATAAAACTATGGTATAAAAAATAAGACTTCTCATAAAGAGAAGTGTGTTGGTCTTAAGTTCATTGAATCATTAGGTTCAGTACTATGTTAAAGCCTGTATTTCTGTTTTTTGTTTTTTGTTTGTTTGTTTTTGCAATAATTTTTTGAATGCTCCCTGTACTCGCTGTCTTTATTATACCTCCTCTGTTCACTGTGCCCTGGAGTTAACCTGCTTCAATGCATGACCTCACTTCTCTTCCACCTGCAGTTTGCAATGCTAGTTTAGCTAAAAAGGTCCCGGTCACTTGTCTGTGTGCTTTGACTGTGTTTCTGCTTCCACTTCTCTCTGTCCTCTTCCGCCTGTCTCTTTGTCTCCCTCTCTCTCTCTCTCTTGCTCTCTCTTGTCTCGTCCCTCTAAGGAGTCTTCTCAAAAGCGTTGAGGAGGAATTGTTCATACGGTAACACTAACACTGCGTGTCCTGTAGTACGCCGTCCACTTCACCCCCCTCCCCACTGCTGGTTTGATGCCCACCATGTCCATGAATAGCCCTCCCTGGCTCCCTTCCATTCGCCATGTGTGGTGTGATTTAGCTGTAGACCCAGACTGTGACCAGGTCTGTGTACCTGCCTGTTTAGTTTGAGAAAGGCAGGTGGGTTAGAGAAAGAAACAGGACAGTGCCCTCCCTCTTGACTTAAATGTCAGCCTGTTGCATTCACATAAAATTACTTGTTCCTGCAGAGACAAGGCTGTAGTGTCTAATACCGCTGTTTTAGTAGGTGTGTGTACTGCTGACAGGTCCCTGTGAATAAAGTCAGCACCATCCAAAGAATTTGGCATCTACTGAGGCCCGGGGCGCTTTGCTTTGAGTGTAGTTTTGTGTGTAACTGAATAGTCTGCTTCTATTATAGAGCTAAACAGATGGCATTTACAGTTCTGAGGTTTGTCCACTAACCCCTTTTTGTCCAAAATGCTAATTTTACACGCTTAAAAGAGGTTTGTGTGTATCAGATTTTCTACCAGTGGAATAAGTTACAAATTTGAATTCCTTCTGCAAAGATGTAGTGGAGCATAAACCCACTGGAGCTCAGTTTCTTTTTAGACTGGTTCACCCACTATTTTGAGCTTTTACACAGGGCTTTAGCCTTGTTGTAAACATTGTAGTAAGTAATTTCAGACTCCATAGATGTTTGTTATAGAGCCGTGAATGAAAAAACTTAACAGCGTCAATACTATCCTGGAAATCTTTGCGGTTTCTGCTCCATGGTAATCGCCAACTGGAGTGGTTAGTTGATCCACATTATTATTTACCACGACATCACCGCCCCTGTCCCTTTCCCACAGAGTCATACTCCCTCTCTCTCTTCATGGGAGGGGCTTTTCATAAACATTTGCTCCATAAACACCTCTCCTCAGCTCTGATGGCTCTTGACTTCCATACTGATTACCATAATTTTCTCCTTCAGGGGGCACATTGCTCATCTGGAAGATGCCTTTGAGGAAGTAGAGCTGTAAGTGATGATTACACATTTCAATGTCATCATTAACATTCATTGCAGTAGTTCACATCTTTCTTAAAAACAAATAAAACACTGCGATTTCAGGTCAACCCTCAAGCCAGGGGTTCCTCCTCCTCTGCCTCCGAAGGTGAGAAATTAAACCTGAAATTATGAATTTTCTTTCAATGTGTTTTTGTATGTATCACTGGTTTTGTGTAGCTGATGAGTAGATCATGCCACAGGATTAGAGGTCAGCCCTGTTATAAGTGTATGCATTGGAGGGTTCTTCAGTTAAACATTTTCAAGTGGCACATGTTATGTTTCTTTCACAATTTGTGTAACATCAAACTGTTTTCACTCTTTCTCTTGGCCTTCACCTCCATCCTGTCTCAGCCACGATTGAACAGCTCATCAGACGAGCCAGGCCTTACCGACGAGAGGTGTCTGACAGTGCGGAGGTTCCCCAACTCGGAGAACGGGCCGAGCCAGGTGGCCCGCAGACAGAGCACCCCTGAGCAGGGCAACAAGGAGCACTCGTCCCCAGACTTCCTCTCTGCCAGCGTCAGCAGTCCTGGCCTCCTCTCTCATGCCTCTGATCCTGGTGAGTCCCAGTACTTCTCCTTTTAATCAACTTCCTGTATTGTGTGGTTGTACATATTTACATTCATGCACCTCATATCAACTTGGCCTTGGATTGGTTTCTCTTTTGCTCTCTAAACGAACGTTTGTTTCATTTTTTCAAGCTCTCAGTAAATCTAAATGTGAAGGTAAGGGAGCCAGATGTAAATGTGTCTCCTTTGATTTAGATACTTGAAACTGTGTAATATGATTGATACTAATGCTGGAAATGAAATGTTATATCGTCCTGCTCTTTCAGATAACGATTCGGATGGCAGCATGAACGGAGGCAGTCCCAAGCCGCCACCCAACCGACCCCATCGGAAGGAGAAAAAGGAATTCCCTGTGAGTTTTATATTCTATAACATACTGAACTTGAAATATACATCACAATCAAGACTGCCACACTTCTAATCTTTAGTTTCATTGAGTTGTGGGATGAAAATGTCGTCTGTGGATTTAGAGTCTATATTTTATACATGGACTGTGTCCAAGTAACTGGCTGCACTGAAACCTCAAGTATGATGTTTTTCCTTTGTTGGATCCAGACCCACTGACAGTTAAAGAGGGGGATTTGGCATCTATTTATGTTAAATATTTAATTGACTTTGAAAGAACACCAAAATAATAAAAAGCAGTTTTGATTGTTTTTTGTTTGGCACATTGTTGAGGTTGGAACTGTTTTTAGCAGTGATAAGCCAGCTGAAGTTAGCATAACTGTTTCTGGTTTTGGTCTGCGTGCTCTGCATCAATCTTACGGATGGTTTTTGTTTCTTTTTAGAAACCAGCTATCAATGGCCTGCCACCCACTCCTAAAGTACTGGTGAGTGAATCGTCTGCATTGTCCTCCTCAGTTCTCACTCATTCCTGGTGGATTGGTTTTATGGACACTGTTATTAAACTCTGCCTGAACTGCTGCTGAACATAGAAGTTTGGGGTCTGCAAAACTGTTGGCTTGTCATTCTTTCTGGTTCCTGTTGGCTGATGGACAAAGTGATGAACTCCAGGCTCAGCTCCAACTTCCAGCTTCCTAAACCCTGGCTGACATTTTAGCAATTCACCAAGACAGAGGCCTGGCTTTGCTTTAGCTGGATTGTCTCTCATTGCAGATGGGAGCCTGTTTCTCAAAGGTGTTTGATGGCTGCCCGCTGAAGATCAACTGTGCCACATCATGGATTCATCCAGATACCAAAGGTAAAGGAGAGCCTGTGTACTGAAAATATGTTTATGTACCGTATTCACTCAGCTGCACACACACACATACACACACATAACAAACACTCAGTTTAATGCAACAGCCACCACACATACACACATATAATTAGCATATTCTTTTAAAACCAGTGCTGTGAGGGTTAGTGTTTTGTTTTTTTCTCCCAGACCAATACCTCATCTTTGGGACGGAGGATGGCATCTATACGCTGAATCTGAATGAGCTTCATGAGGCCACAATGGAGCAGGTAAGAGCAACAGTGTTTCTATAGACCACAATCAACTCATGTAACTGTAGTATTGTTTGCAGACAGACATAAATCCATATTTTTATCAATTTCAGATTAATTAGTTTGCAAGAGACAGTCTTTTTTTTTCTTTTCCCAATTGCAACTGATAAACCTCGAGGCTGTCACCCCCAGCTGTCCCTGACCTCTTCATTGACAATTCCTCTTTCAGCTGTTCCCAAGGAAGTGCACATGGCTCTACATCATCAACAATAACCTGATGTCTTTATCAGGTAAGTGACAGACTTATCACAGCCGCCTGCTTCACTGGGCTCTGCCATAACCTGCTGCTTCTTTTGTCCTGTGTTAACTGGCTGCCCCCGAGGGCAACACAATCACTCCATATCTGCGGCCCTAAAATAACAGTTTGTTTGTTTGCCATCATAGCCTGTGGACAGAACCTCAATAAAGGCTCTGTCCTTGTGGCAGAGTGACTCATGAGTGACACATCTGTCTTAAAAGCCTGCTCTTCCATGGATGAACCACTCAGATATATTGATCTTTGCAGGCTACAATACTGCCTGGCTGCAAAAGCAAACAGGCTGTTTAGATTAATAAATTTAGAGGGAAAGTTTGTCAGTAACTATGAGACAACAGTGTTGCTCTTATATTTGGCCACAGGTTGTCAACCAAAAGCCAAGACCTTTTATAAGTTCAGTGTTTGATTATCAGAAGCTTTGCTGTCTGTTGTCAGAAAACGCAAATCATCCATTATTTCTCTCCAAGCTGTCTGTCTTTAGCTGTCCTAAGAGCCGAAGCCTTTTCTCAGTTTAACAGTTGGTATGGGATTACAAAGCGTGAGGTCTACTTTCGGTTTTACCTTAGCAGTTTGCCCCTCAGTATACTTAACCTCTGTTCTCTTCTCCTTTTCCCTTGGACACTGTCCATCCTCCTCTCGTCTGGCTTGATTTGATATTCTACTAACTGGCTTCATCAGAAGGTAATCATGCTTCACATCATCGCCACACTCCTGTTTTTACCCCCTGTTCACATCTAACCTCTCCAAACATGAAAGCTGCTTCAAGGGATCCAGCTTTTATAGGGCAAACTGAGCTGAATTATATTTAAGATGTAGTTTATTTGGCCAAGATAGTCCATCAAATTTCTGTGTTAACCCTTTGAATCTTTTTTTCCACAAAGCTGCTGTCAAATTTTAAATGTTTTTTCTACTGTCTTCAATGAAATTGCTCAAAAAATACAATGAAAAATACTTTAATATTGTGATCCTGATATGTATGTGCAGCCTTACAGACAAATTGAAGAAGAGACAGGACTATGATGCTGGTTTACAAAAGTGCAGAATGTGTTCAATGTGTTGACCCATGAAGCTGATCATTTAACATATACTGCTCTAGGGAAAACCTTCCAGCTGTACTCCCACAACCTCATCGGGCTGTTTGAGCAGCTGAAGAAGCCCGGCCTGGCTGCTCAGTTCCAGACTCACCGCTTCCCAGACAGAATTTTACCCAGGTGAGATAAACACGCTTGATTTTTAATTTTTTTTTTTTTTTTTCCTGGTCTGAATTTTGACTTTCCTGTCAAAGGTTTTCTGAGCATTAGGGGTGTGCCTCTCATACATTTTAAATAGCCAACAGATTGGTACGATTTGATTGAGCCCTGTCACAATGCAGTATGATACGACACAATGTGACAATTTAAATCTTTATTTTTTTATTCTACTAATGCTGAAGTTCTGCTATTAGTTCCAAGAAGAAATCCTGATAGATTTACTAAATCCAGTGACAGGAAAGAAATTGGGGACTGTACAGTGGTATTAACATTATATAGAAACTCATTTGTTGGTTGTAAAGCATGTAAATCATTCAACTGTAAACAATACTTCAAAGCAGTCCACTGTTTATAATGCATGTTTGCAATATGAAGAGTGCTGTGGCTTTATGAAATCTGCTTGTGCAGAGTAAACGGGCTGTGTAGGAACATGTTGATGGGACCTTTATCCATGCTTGAGGCAGCAGGTGGAGTCATGGGGGAAGCAGCCACTTGTCTCCCAAAGTGACTCCATCAGGTCCTCGGATGTGGGATGCATTAGTGATGCTACCTGTGTATTTGACTGCGGTTCAGCACGTTTTTCGTATTGCAAACCTTTTATTTTCTTATAAAATCTATAGTTAGTCCACACTTTCGATTGTGGATTCAGTGTGTCGGTGAGTTGTTACACCCCTACTATGCTGTTTTTCAGCAACACCCTGCTTTACATTCATGCCGTCAAATACTTGTGCAACTTGGACCTCCCCAGATTAACCACATTGCTCTGCTGTTGGCCACTGAGCAGCCTCAGATCCTCCCAGCTTGGCCCAGGGATTTCAACTATTCACTCTGCTTCTCTCAAGTCTGCTTCTCTCATGTTAAGGCTCCTGCTGCATTCCTGCTGTGCCGTCCCCTGTTTCCATTCTCCTTGTCACTCCTTCTGTACCACCTCCTACCAAGAAAAAACAAGTAACTACTGATGTAGACTGGAAAATAAGGAACAGAATGGAGAACGACTGACCTACTTCCCCGATTCTAGACGTCATCAGCTCTTTTAAGGCTGCGGTTGCAAGTTGACTGTTTTCTCTCCACAGGAGATTCGCCTTGACAACTAAGATCCCGGACACAAAGGGCTGTCACAAGTGCTGCATTGGTGAGTGGCCTTTCCCTCCCAACCACCCAAATATTGGTTTCTTTCTTTCTCTTCTCTATCAATGGTCACTGAACTTGTATTTAGCTGTGTAGCTGTGTCAATACACCATAGTCGTCTTCTTAAGGAAACCTCTCCTCACTAGTTAAACACGATTACCCTCACCTTCTACAAATAAAAGTCAAAACACAGAAACATCTTGTTTTGCTGCAACCCTTTGGGCCTTTTTAATGTTTTTCATGTCATGTGTTTATGTGAATGGTTTTTTGCACCATTTGACTTGTTTGTAATATTAATTTTCTCTTCTAGTTTGAGGTTTTAATTACCAAGCACCTCCTCTGCATTGCTCACTCCAGCAGCACTCATTTTGTCCCTTTACTTCACAGTGAGAAACCCATACACAGGCCACAAGTATCTGTGTGGAGCGCTGCAGTCTGGGATTGTCCTGCTGCAGTGGTATGAGCCCATGCAGAGGTTTATGCTCATCAAGGTCAGTGGGGTATTTTGCTCAAACAGACCAGTATTTTTCCTCCAGCAATTTTCCTAATAGGCCTACATGTTTTTACTGCAAAGCTGCAGTGTACTGTTTTTCCAAGGAGCACATCTGTTGTTAAATTTTAAAGTCTAGCTGTGCAAGAAGCAGAGAAGGAGCGAGATGAGTAAAATAGACTGGAAAAGCTCGTCCCGGTGCTGCTGTGAAACACAAGATGCACATGTTTCTTTGTCAGTTTTACAGGGCGCATGAATTAAATTTTACAAGCAAATGCTATCAAAGTGTTAACACTGTAGGACGTTGTGCAAATTTTACGCAACATACGATCCCTCACGTCTGTCCGCTCTTCCTCTTGCAGCACTTTGACTTCCCTCTGCCCAGCCCGCTGAAGGTGTTTGAGATGCTGGTGGTCCCAGAACAGGAATATCCCATGGTGTGTGTGGCCATCAGCCAGGGCACGGAGCCCGGCCAGGTGGTCCGCTTCGAGACCATCAACCTCAACTCCTGCTCCTCCTGGTTCACAGAGATGGGAACAAGTAAGTCACACGTGTATGCAGACGTAGAGTACGATGCCATGGCACCAGTACAGTCATAAGAATATTTTTTGTGACAAATGGATAGATAGATGGTTAGGCAAACACTTAAAGGAAAATAAACACTTAAACACTGTAAAATAACAACAGTTGTTGGAAATATGCATTCAATTTCTGCGTTCATTTTGAAAGATAAGGGGATATTATTGATTTGGGTGATGTCCTCCAACAGGTAATCAGCAGGTTGATGCGATCCATGTCACCCAGCTGGAGAGAGACACAGTGTTGGTGTGTTTGGACCGTAAGTACAACCTCAGAGGTGCTAATACAACTTAATCACACAGCTATAAGGATCAGTTTTGTTGGATGTTGTTAATATCACATAAGCTGCTATTCCAGTGACATTGACATTTAATAGAACAAAATCGCTCAACTTTTGTAAACTCCACATCATCTTCTATGAATCCATTCTAAAGCCGCTTCTGCATTTTTCCTCCAGAAAATTTGAAGATTGTGAATCTCCAGGGTAAATTGAAGTCCAACAAAAAGTTGGCATCTGAGCTCAGCTTTGATTTCTGCATTGGATCTGTTGGTAAGTCTTCAGACATGTCCAGCAGTCTCAGGTATGCATACAGACAGGGATGTTTGGCCTGAAGCGCACTGTGTAGGCATCCTGTTTGTGTGTGTTTGTTTGTGAGATGCAGAATCATAATAACTGAAATTCCTCAGATTAAAAGGAAATGCAAAAAATACGACCTATGTCAGGCTCACAGAATAACATAAAAGACTGGCTGTATTTTCAGCTCTGTCAGTCTGTCTGGAGAAGCCGTCTTAGTTATATCAGCAGGCCAGGGCTGCTACATTTGACAGAAATATTTATCCAGCAATTCTGTGTTTATGAAAGGGGCTTTTGTAAACTCACTCCATATAGCGTAATGCATACACATACTCAATTGTGCACGTTAATTGAGTTAGCCGTGTTCCAGTGACGACTTCAGCTGACTGATTTCCTTGTGCTCTGACACATCACCTCTCCCTCTCCCTCTCCTCTGTATCAGTGTGCCTTCAGGACAGCGTCCTGGCCTTCTGGAAACATGGCATGCAGGGAAAGAGCTTCAAGTCCAACGAGGTAAAATAGCCCTTGTTATAGCAGTATTGATGGACATTATTGATTTTTTTAACTTCAAATACAAATCCTAAAATGGTGTTTTTATAATAGAGTGCATTCTGCTGTGCAAGACAATAAAATGTTTATATTTGTACATTAGAATCATGCTGCGCTATCTGATGATGGAAGGAACATATCCATTGTAAGAATACAACTTTTCATTTTAAAGCTTTTCTAAGCTGTTCAGTCGCTTTTGATGCTTTAAAATCAATAGGCACTAGAAATAGGTAGGTATCATTTTTCAGTCAATCATCCCAGTGTTTACAGAGTGAATGCAGTTTCTGCCACCTCCCTGAATACAAGCTTGTTTGTTCTACACATGAACAAACACTGCTGGCTCTTGTCAACACTGATCCATAGTGCTGTCTGTTTACATGCATGGCTACATGCTGTAGATGAGCCCTGGAGATTAGCCCTCAGGTGGAGCTCGACAAAATGTCTTTGTGTCAACCCAAGGTAATGAATTTGTCTGCCTTTCATGGAGGGATTTTGTGTTAACCTGATTACGAGTCGCGCTCAGCAGCACAGTAAAAGTTCAAGAGATCGCGGGGAGGTGAAGCATGCTGTTTTTATGAAAAGCGATATGGCGATCGGGGCCACCCTTTAGAAAGCTCACCGTGTCAGACTTGGTCCTGCAGGACTCATGTGAAACCGAAGGTCTGTTGGCAGGGTCCCTGTGCAGCCCAGCTTGACTGTTCACCCATAGCGGGGATTTTTTGAAATGTCAGCGGCCATGCAAAATTCATGCTCGATCATAAATGAAACCCGTCGCACAACAGGGAGCAGCACTAAATAATTCAGCCTTTGTCTCGTTATGATTCCTCTGAAAAGCGAAGGCATTCAAGGGGGGCAGGCGTATTGATCCGTGCTTGCTTCGGTGGGTGCTTCTCTGAACACCCGAGGCCTTGTTCTCTTCAGGACTTAAACAGATCAGATCTCTCCCAAGGCCAAGGACTTGCGCCTAGCAGGTGTCACACGTGGATTATCTCGCCTTTGTCGACATGTTTTGGTGGGGTTTGGTGACTTCGCAACACACGAGGGAGTGTGTTTTTTTTTTTTTTTTTTTGAAGGGTCCTGTTGTCCTTTATCCCAGGAAGTGACAGGCCTGTTAACATTCACATCTTGTGACTGGCACAGGTAAGCTGCAGGATTTCAAACAGTAACAGAGTCCCTGGAGACTACGCTCATCCACCTGCAGTTTATTTGTTATGTGTGTGTTGGGTTCCCAGTATGCTGCACACACACAGCTCAGTGGGTCACACACAGCATGTTTTTCACTGACAGACAGGGTTTTGGTTCCAACCCATGCTAAAAATTAAACCCTTCATAGAAGTACAAAGTGCTTAGGTAAAAAAAAAAAAAAAAGTATATGACACGTGTGCATAACTATATTACATCATCTTTCTTGCTTTTCATTGCTTGTAACCTCCAGTGCTTCAAATACACAGGAGACTGGGCCTCATCCTCAAGCCTTTGTGTTTCTTCATTCACAGGTGACCCAGGAGATTTCTGATCCAAGCAGAGTCTTCCGCCTCCTCGGATCTGACAGGTTGGTAGTGTTTCATTTCTGTCTTAAATTTAGTCATTGTACATGCAGTGATCAAACAGCGCGGAGGAAAGAGTTTTACAAGGTGAAAAAAGGAACTTCAAAGAAAACAAATAGAGAACAGCTAGATAAAGACTTTCAGTTTATCTCTACCCCCCCTCGCCTCCCCGCTTATCTGCCTTTTAAATCAGTGCTACTGTGGGTGTAATCATTTATTGGTAGCCCCATGACCTCCGTAAAAGTAGGCACTTCTGATTACAGCCACCCAGTGCCAGTCCACCCACGGGTCTCTGTTTCCATATCGCCTAGAAACCACCAAACAGCCCACTCATCTCCTGGGTCCTACCTGGGCTCACAGCTATCATCCCCCGCTGTCTCTCTCTCTCTCTCTCTCTAGATCTGTCTCTTTATCTCTTTATGTCTCTCCTCCTTCCAGCCCTGTGCTCAGTCTTCTCACTCTTATCTTTATTCATCTTAACTCCAACTAAAGCAGCTCTGCCTCTTTCTGTCTCTTTCTCTTTCACTGCCTGATGGCCTCAAGCCCTCTGCTGTCCCTGAATGCAACCACTTGTGAAAGAGATAATCTTTGACTTTTTGATTGCAATAATAGAAATTCCATTTTCCCCGGCACTTAGATCTGTCTTTTACAAAAAAGGAAGTGTAGGAGAATAGAAATAAATCCCAACAGTTCAACAGCTTTCCAGATCATCAAATCTCAGAAAGTTATAAAAATGTGTGGGGGGATTTTACACATGACAGAGAGGGAACCCTGACAATAAAATGGTGCACATCTCCAGGGAGGACGGGCGTTTCCAAAATATGTTTACAAATGTGCCGCATTGGGATTTTTGCACGTTGACAACAGAGCAGGCAGCAGCTTCGCCTCTGCACATGCTGCTTGTCTAACCAATCAGGTGGGAAGGTGTGATTGGTTGGTTTGTACCACAGACGCAGCGGGATGTGATTTACCCCCTTACCTCACACACACACACACACACACACACGTGATCAGAGCATGCCAAGCGAAGGTGGATCTCCCAGCAGTGCAGTGGGGTTAGACCTAACTGTTCCTGGTCCTGGTCCCTGGTCCTCCCCTGTGTCCTGGTAGCCCTCAGCCCTGTCTGTGGCAGTGGAGCGGCGCCTCTCTCTGCCCAGCCTCCCATGTTTTATTCACCGCCGCCCGGGCACTGCCAGCCTGGTTTGAGTGTCTCTCCATGCCTCTGTAATTTCATCTGATGGAACGGACAGTATGGAATGTAGCTTCTCTGCTCGGCCCTGCTCATCTGTCACGGCCGCAGGACGGATGGCATCTGGAGATGAACCCGCTGTCATCACGATCGATCGCTCACCTTGCTGTCTTTTGACGTGCCGTTTAGCTCGCAGGCCTCTGTCAGCATGCTGTCCGCTGAGATATATTCATACCATGAACATGACACCTTGGATTTTATCATTGGTTGTCAATAGAATTTAATTATTAGCAAGGTGTCTACTCTCTTGGTATGCTGTGTACTCCTAGGGAGCTATTTCTGTTAAGTTAAAGGAACAGTTCACCCAAAATACAGCATATCTATCTATTTATCTATACATACATACATATATTTTCTCATTTCCCCGGTGCAATCTATCCATCCAGATAGTTTCTATGTATTGTGGTGAGGTTTTGTGATCTTTGCTGTCTCCCGGCACTCCAGTACAATGGGGCTGGATGGGTATTCATTTATGGAGCTCAAATTGCCAGCAGAAACAATGACAGGGACACCCAGTATAATCCACAGTCCTCAGGGGTGAAGAGGTTCATTGAAAGCTATTTCCTCTCCGAAGAACACTGAAAAAATTGTATCTGTTCACCCCCAACAAGTATGAATTTGGCACTGATAGATACAGTTTGCCTGTGTTCTTTGGCAGAAAATAGTTCCCAATTTTTTTTATTTTTTTAAAAAAAAATTTTTGTATTTTGAATGAACTGCTCCTTTAAGACCTCACCATCATATTTCTGGACACATTTTGTCAACATCTGTCATCCCTGGTGAAATGCATGCCCTTATGTTGTGGTAACTGTCAAATATCTCATGGTTTCTTGTTTGTCAAAGAAGGATCTAAATGAGAAAACAATTGTTGTTGTTGAAGAGCTAAACATTTTTTTTTCTAACAATTTTTTTCCTTAGCTGCAGTCAGTCACTTTGGGGCAGATTTCACCCGGTAACAAACCCAGCCTTGTTGCATATTGTTTTGACCGTTGCGTCTTTGTTTATCTGACAGGGTGGTCGTCTTGGAGAGCCGGCCAACAGACAACCCCACCGCCCTGAGCAACCTCTACATTTTAGCAGGTCATGAGAACAGTTACTGATCCCTGTCCCAAAGACTGGAAAGACTTGAAGATTTGTGGTTGGGACGCCTCAGTTTTGGGAGAGTTACACAAGCCTTGAACCAGAAAGGCTTTGTCAAGGGAAACAACTGGCTTGAAAACGATTATTGGGAGTTGTTACTGATCACAGGATCCACAGGTCAGTGACAGAGGACAAATGATTACTCCAAGGAATATCCTCTTCAGTTTGGATCCATAAGTAGCCTTACACCAGCAACACCTTCGCTGCAGCCCTGCTCATCACGGGGCAAAACCGACAAACTCGTCTTGAACAGAATGTGGAGACAAACCGTAAAAAGCTCAAGTGATGAACGTTGTAGCCCAGCCTCCTCCCCCCCACTTTCCTGCAGATTGTGAACTGTGTTAGAAATGAGGTGTTATTGAACGAAAAAAAAAGTGCCATTAAAATTCACAAGGAATTTGTGATAGTATTAGCGAACAATGGGAGATTTTCATGTTGGAGGACCGAGTCTTCTAACATGTTGCAAAAGTCGTTAGGCTCGACGGGAGAAGATTTACAAGCTCTATACTAATAGATCAATTTAAGCAGGAACCCATGTTCCCTGTGGGTTATTTAAACATTATTTATTAATCTCTAAGCAATAGGGTATGTTGGATTTACACGCCATGTTAACAGACAGCGACAGACAGGTGCAGTCCTGCTGTGAGTGGGACTCCAGCTCCGAATAGGATTAACTACCTAGTGAACAGTTCCTGAGCAGCTTTGGGTTATTTTTACTGCTATGTAATATAGTCACATCGCTCCTGCTCTGCTGCGTTTTTAGAAGTTGAACATAATGTAAAATGTTTTTTCTTTACCCCTTCTTTTATAGACCTTTTACTTCTCATTATTTGCACCATGTAAGCACTTTTGTACATTGTTTTTTATTTAAAATGACAAAATGAGGGACAATGCTTGGTTTTGATAACATCTTTGCATTCCCTTCGCAAAACTTTTAATGTATGCTGTTTTTGTAATAAAAAAGGCTATTGTTAACAATACCAGGTTAATGGTGTGAGCTTTATTTTTCTGTGGATGTGGATGTTTAGAGATGGCAGTGATGCAGAGCTGATGTTGCAGAAAGTCTCTCTCCGCTGCTGATGAGTCTCTGATGAGATGAGCTGGGGAAACAAGTGAGCATTAGTTTCCATTATTTCCCTATTTAGTCTGCCGTTCCTCTGACTCCACCAGCAGCACTAATTGGTCTCTGTGTGACAGGACAAGTCATCTGATTTTACTTTTCCTATTCACAGGCTAATGTCTGCTGCATTATGTCATACAGATGTTGACTGGTTTTGTTTCTGTTGCGGTAAATCATCCTAACCATTACAACATTAATGACTTTTCACTTTAAGCATTATGCATCATATATGTTTGAATATGCAGTTTTGGTCATTTCAAACAGTTTTTTAGGCTGACATAAATCTTAATTACATTAATTTATTATATATGCCACAGTTAGTATTATGAAATTGATAGTGTATAAAGATGAGGTCTTTAAAGTGAAGAATGCAAATTAATGCTTCCTTGAGAATAGAATTGATTTTTTTTATTTATTTATTTATTTATTTTACTTGTTTGTCTTGTGATGTTGACCGGGTTGACGTTATTGTTTACCCACCTGTTTGGTGAGCGTGTGTGGTATTTTTCTATTTTTATTTTTTGGGTTCGGGGTGGAGTCAGCGTAGCGGTTCCTATGGGGACGAGCCTGGAGGAGGGAAACCTGCGTCAAGTCCTGTAGAGACAGTAAGAATAAGACCGGAAATTCGTCGATTTTAACTTCAAAATAGAGGTGTCACACATTAAAAATACAGTAGAGTTAATTGACAAATGCATGAAAGAAGTACCGAGTTACTAATAAATTATGTAGTTTTTCCTTTAATTTATTTATTTAGTCAGTAGAGTCTAAATCGTCTGTTTTGCCGTTTCAATTACTGCAGTCTTGCATGCTTTGGAAGAGGAAAAAAAAAAAAAACAAAACTGTAAAGACCATGTAAAGACATGTTGGGAAGTTAAAAAAAATAGATTTTTTTAAAAGATTGGATTTTAATCTCTGAGTCCTCCAACACCCCAAAATCTTTAATAAATACTGGAAAGTACAACACACCAAAACATTCAAACCATTAGCTTGACGTGTTCGGTGGGAACAAACTGATTATATGTTAAAATTATTTCCTGATACAGTTTTTCATGTATGGGTACATTTAAAATTAAATAAAAGAAACAAAACATTACAATAACATTACAAACATTGCTTAAAGATAAATAAATAAATATAATAAATCGTGTTTTATTCGGGAAGTTGTGACCGGAAGTTGTTTTTTTTTTATTCTGTCTGACTTGACGCTTTTAAACCGTGGAGCCGTGGACTCACAGGGACAGTTGTGAGCTGGTCGTCCACCTTGCAGGCAGGCTGGTGTCTGGATGCAGAAACTCCTCCGTCCAGCTTCTGAATGTCTGACTGAGCCACATCTGAAGACTTTCCCCTGTGAGTACATCTGAAAAGACGATCTTAGACAGGACAAACAGGACCGCTGCTATCGCTGCTGAAATATTTCTTATAATAATATTAGAATAATATATCAGGTTCATGATAATCAGGAAACTTTGCTCTGATTTCGGGATTACAGTATGGCTTTAAAACAGAGGCTACAACACTTGCAGTTTTAGTTTTTAATATTTAAGCTGTTTATGTTTCCTTATCATTTATTCCCATGCTGGGTTTGCATAGTAGTTTATTTAGTAGAAGTGCAGCACTCTGATTTTATCCCACTGCCTATTAGAAAGCCTGTTGTTTGTTTTCGCCCTATATCTCCTCAGGGAAATGATCTCGTTTACTTTGCATTGCAAATGTTTTTCGTTACGCAATCAAACTGTTGGGAGAGACAGGTGTAATGTTGCCTTCGAGCAATCTAATAAAGCTTTGTGTGAGGCTGGTAAAGAGTTTGTCTCAGTGTTTTGGCCCCTGTTTGTCACCACGTGTTGAAACCAGTTCTGTTATGTGATGCAGATGTTTGATCAACTGAGATAAAACGTGTGCATGCATGAAAACCCCTGTGCTCATGCAGTATTATGCACATACAGGCATGCATTTCCCTTTTTTAGCTTTTAATACCATTTTGTCATCTTCAATAGCCACAATAAGTGATGAAGTGATAAAAATGTGTAAACTCACCTGCACTTGTTGATCATCTTAAAACAAGCAAAAAAATAATAAATATTAATAATAAACAACAATAATAAAAAAAAAAATACTAAAAAAAAAACA
>OMLF01019331.1:2745-18433 GCA_900302615.1 Holocentrus rufus
CCCTCCCCCTTCTCTCACACACACACACACACACACTATCAATATAAAATTACTCTATTCCTATTCCACGAAAGGCCCAAGCTTATACAAAGGCTATAAATTGTAGAATAATTGGAATGCTACAAATATGTGAAATGACTCAGTGGGAATTTTTTTCTGAGGTGATTAGACTCAACGAGTTTAAAGCACTTATCTCAGGACCATTAAAACAGTCATTACTGCTCCACAGATGACACCTTAAGGAGTTGGAGAGCACAGGAGCAAAGTACCCTTACTGGAGAATGGGGGTAAGGTGTGCATGTGTGTGTGTGTGTGTGTGTGTGTGTGTGCGCGTATGCTTATAGTGGGGTGCAGGGTGGGGAACCTGAGAAATCGACTGAACAGCATTTTTCCAGCTACACTATGCAAAATGCCAGCCCCAAATGACAGGGAAAGGCAACTTTTTGAATTATGAGGACTTCAATTCCCAGAAATCCCATTTGGTGACACCAGGAAAGCGTTGGTCCAACATTGCTTCATAACAGTAATGTTATTCAACAGGAAATGTATCACATTAAGGAGGCAAGATGCTCAAAATCCCATTTCATTGTGAAGTGTTGATTGTGTGAATGTCTCTACAGGCAAACTTTGTTATTTAGGCTGATAACATGGGTGCTTTTTGCCTAAATATCTTATCTAGCGCAGCTTTATGTATCTCAATGTCACCCATTTCTGTAAGACCCTTTTCCACCTGTGAGGTCTCAATGTGTTTGAGCCTTTTACTGATAT
Organism: Holocentrus rufus; assembly: GCA_900302615.1. Taxonomy (NCBI): domain Eukaryota; kingdom Metazoa; phylum Chordata; class Actinopteri; order Holocentriformes; family Holocentridae; genus Holocentrus; species Holocentrus rufus. The sequence goes on from OMLF01019331.1 coordinate 3,514, forward strand.
GGCAGACAAACAACAAATATTGGCATTTTGGTATAATGCTTATGTCAACAAATGTCATTGTCGAGGACGTCTGTATGTGTGAGATCCACAAGAAGGACAACCGAAAGTCCATTGGTTCATTAGAGGGATGGTAAACCCAGAATTATTTAGTATTATTCCTGGGGATTATCCTCATCATCCACCAAGATTTGAGAGTTCCGAAAAGTCAATAACTGTAATAAAATGAAGTTTTAGAGGCTGCATTTTCTACAGTAATCACCCGTCCAGCAAAGTGAAAATATACCGCTTGTTTGAGCTGAAATATATCAAGGTTTTCTAGTGTTGCAACAATATGTTAGCTAATGTTTTCCTAGCTAACATTGCTGTAGGGCTCACTTGCTAAAAACTTACACTTCACTAGCTTAAGATCCATACTAAATTAAAGTGCTTTGGTAGCTTCTGATAGAGCATTAGTTTGGGAAAATAATCCTTGGTGTGCCATGCTAACAAGTTAACTGTTACTATTGTTTGTTGAGCCTAGTGGAATATAAGAGGTGCAGTTCAAGAGTCAGTCAAACGGGGGCGGGAGGAATGAAAACTGGTGGTGGTCTGGTGTTGTGATTGGATGACTCCACTCTTACATGGTGCTGGAGCTTTTAATCCCCAGCAATGATTTGACTCAGGGGAAACCTCTCTGTGTAGAAAGGACTTCAGATTTTCACAGTTTCATGGTGTTTTCTACACCCAATGATGACAATAAAAACATTTGAATGAAAAATTAGATCTTAGTTTACTACCCCTTTAAACCAAGATTTCCAACATCAGCTCTCACCATATGAAAAAAAAAGATACAGGAGGAGGAAAGACATCACCAATTCTGTTTTGATTCTGTCTTTTGCCCCACATTCAGCTTCCTCAGCCAGCCAAGGTCCAATAATGCGGTCTTGACAAATTCCTAGTCTGCATAATCACTCCTGTCACAGCAGATGAGGGGGAGACCATGAAGAATTTTCTCCAGAGTCATCATTGTCATGTGCAAAACCTTGTACTTAGCCCTGTCACCTGTAATTAGTGTCAATGGGAAACTGTAGCCAGGCTGTCACTGAATTTAACTATATGACAACCTGTCAGCCACTCGGCTTTCTCTTTCACTGTTCCTCCCTCTGTTGTTCACAAAGGGGAGTCCAAATGGGGGCAGGCTGAGATCAGTGTCTTCTGTTAAGTAAATATGGTATGTGATAGTCAAGATCAAAAAAGCTCAATGCATTAAACAAGCTGAAATGCTTTGGTGAAAAACACCTGAAGTAGAAATAGAAGACAAAATGCTGATTACTGCACATTGTCATCAGTATCATCCTGAAGAAATTATAGAGTCAGTGCTGACTTCTTCATGCCAATCAGTGTTACAGTGTTGATCTTTATTTAAAGGTGTATCATTGTCAAATTAATTGTGATACCTTAGTATAATTTCCAAAAACAAATGGACTATGGTGGAGATGAAAGGTGGCCTCTATCTCACACTATTGGTGTTGTAAGTGTAGCCAAGTGAGAAAATGGCAGTTCCTCTTTTGTCCGCGGAGTGGCACTGTTCCTCCCCTCTATCTCTTTGTTGTCATGGAAACTCCACAGAGCAACACGAACTGACTAAAAATCCCGAAAAAGTTGAGAACGCCATTTTTGTGTCAATTCCCACACAGACTGTAATGGACATCTATGAGAGGCGTCTGAAGATAAACTCGCTGCTAAACTATGTTATTAGCAGTGAATATCCATAGAGATTACTGAACAGCGCTGTGTATCAGTTTATTGTGAGTTTTCATTGAGTGAGGCGCTGAGATTGAGCTGGGTGCTGCTGGATTGTGTGCGCCCGTTTTGCTGTGGTTCAGGTCTGTGTGGGGAGCTGCCCTCGCCCCCTCAGCCTGCAAGACTTGAGTGTACTCTGAATTTAAGTGACTGTCTGTTATTTTCAAACTTAATTTAGAGTGTACATTTATTTCAAGTTGAGTACTTCCTGTTTTTCTTTTGTTTAGCAGCTGTTAAGGTCGATGTACGTCCTTTGAGGTACGGTAATGAAGGCACTGACCAAAATCAGTATTTCCAAATCTTATTTACATTTCTTATATTTTATACAAACATTATATGTGTAGCCACTGACTTCAATGTGCTTTGTTCATTTGTCTTGCTTTATTTTTGTTTGTTTTTCTTTTATTTAAGACCTCAGAGTGTAAAGTGATATTATAGATACAGTTTAGTGCAGTGTAGAGCCGGTTTCTATGTAATCGGTAGGAAAGGAGTATTGCACCGTGTTCTAGTGTATAGTAGTCAGGTATAGCTCGAGGTCTTAGTTTAGTGTAGGCCAAGTGTCAGTCTACAGTACCATTGTCAATTAGTTGAGTGTTTTCTTTCTTTATTATTTTTCTCCAAGAGTAAGCTAACCCACGTACTTCCAGAATAAAGAACAATCAATCAATTATATATAATCAATTATATTCTTCCCGTGAAATCTATATTTCACTGGGCAACATAAGTGGTAATGTTTCTCCAAATCAAGTCCAGATTTCCCATAAAACCCACTGCCTCCTGCCATGTTGCCCCCTTCCTGGTGTTTTTTGCATTAGCAAAAGACACCTCCCCCCCTCTGGCAACACCAAACTCAGAAAGCTTTATATCCATTTGCATTGCAAGAACAATGCCCTCTTCCTGTTCTGTACATTAAAACAACGTCCTGTTTGTACCATAAAGCAATCTCCAGCAAAATCAAGCATATTTTGCGCCAAATTTATCCCGTTAGAATTTAGCAGGTTTTACACCATTTAAAAAAAAATGCAAACAAAAAAGAAGAAAGAAGAAGAAAAAATACACAAATTAATAATAAACAATTCAGTGGGTTTTACGGGGTTGTATATATTCTGCACCTGAGAATGGCATTTTAGTAGGTCATTACACTCATTAGTGACATTAAATAATGCGGTAGCCCATTTACTTAATCTTGTTCATTCCATGACTGCAGAAGTGAATCAGGCAATCATGAGTAGTTAGGCTTCAAATCACATCAGAGAATATTCAAGCCAAGTTTGGCTCAACTCTGACCATGTTTACATTCACACAAGAAACCAGACTACAGTGAGTAATCAGTTTAATGCAGGATATGAGTTAACATGTTTACAAAACCCCAGTTTACATGTAGATCAGTAATCAGATTTCTTCCCAACCGTGACAAACCTCAGACTGTTACCACTACTGGCTATTGTGCTGTAGCCTTCATGGAACGTCTTTCGTTGGAGACTCCCCAGGCATGGACACATCTCTACTGTCTGTCATCTCTGCTGTCTTATTTCTATCCATCTCCATCCATCTATCTCTCTCTCTTCTCTGTCTCAGATTACTTCACTGCATCTACACTCTGGACAGAACTGGGTTGGAAAGGTTGGTGAGACAAAGCACTCATTTTTCTACCACTCTCTAGGTGGACTAATAAGTGAAGCAGGCAGCAACAGGTGTAATTTTTTTTCCATTATATTGTCATCAGTGCTAACATTGACCTAAAACTATTAAACAAAAACCCATTTAGAACTCAGAGTAAGAGTTAACATGGCCCAGTAATTGGGTTTCTCCAGCAGAAATCTAGCTGTGTTAACCAGGCTTCTCTTAATCCCTTAGCCTGATAATGGAAACCAGGTTTATTGTTTACATGGCATTTCTGAAATTCTGAAAAGATTACTAAAAAGTGTATGTAATCACAGTGTATGAAAAAGTATAGGTAAGTTTACATACTATCACAAAAAGACGCCAATCTACCACTCTACTCCATCTTCTCCATAATTTTTATGCTAATAATACTAATATGTCAGAATTACTTGGCTCATGATTTATTGATGGTAAAGTGATTATGTTAAAAAGAATATGAACAAGTTCTGGTCATTTTTGTATGAGGTTTTGTAGGTGGGTAAGTGGTGGAATGGGAATAGCAGCTTTAAATGTACTAAAGTTACTGGGCATTTCCTAATAATTCCCAACCGATTCCTCTGATCACGTTTCTCTCACTGTGGTTCAGAAAGGGTTGTCATGAGGCAAGATTTCTCAGATGGTGTTCACTCTCAGGATATGATAAAAGATGTTATAATAGTGTGCAAAGGTATGATTTATTTGCCCTTTCAAAGCACAACCTGAGCTAATTTCTCTAGCTGAGTTTAACTTGTCATTGGCAGCACAGTATTTGTCCCTTTTCATTTTCACTTTTGCAGAAAAAAAAGTTAAACCAAGGAAAGCTGTTCATTTTTCAAGAGAACTAGGTTCATAAACTTTTAGAAAAAAGATGTATTATTATTTAATAACAAAAGTAAAGATTCTTATGAGAGGATGTAGAAACAAAATATGAAATATGAATTTGTAGATGTGATGCCAAATATGGTCAACAGAGGTTATGGTTATTTGTTTCACATAATTCACTGTAGACCTGTAGCCACTGTATACAAACACCTACAAGCTTTCCTTTTGTTCATTCCTCTGGTACACTTATTTCATTTCAGGTCTCAATATTGGTGTTAATCAGGACATCATTTTCCCATTTGTCATTTTCATGTCTCACATTCGATTCAGCAATTATGACATGTTCTGCGATTCTTGTATTATTAGCAACCAAACTGACAAGTGTTGATTTGGCTCATTGTTGATTTCATTCGGGCAACTGGCTCAGGACATCAAGATCTAATGAAAAGCTCAAGTGAGAACACCAGGCTATTATAATGCTGCATTCTGCAGGCTTAATGGCATTAGTGTTTCGTTTTTCAGAGGCTAACGATGCATTGTGCTCCTACCTATTTGTGCTCAGAGGCAATGCTTCTACATTATGAGACTTTTTAATCGGCTTTGGTAGCCTGCATCTGCTCACTGCAAAAAAGCAGACTGCATGTAATATCATCTAGACCCAGGTACTGCTGTTGCTATAGCAATTGTAATTACAAAAGGTTCATTAACTCACAACAGTTTTACCAGTCAAAGGGGGGTTCACATTAACAAAATTTACATATTGAGGAAATTAACACAATTGGCATGAAACCAGGGTCATTAAAATGAGAGCCAACCTAACAAAGAAGATGGAGTCATAGCAAAACAGTGTGCATGTAAGAAAATATCATATATAGCACATATATACTGTATATTTCTAAATGTACAGCAGTTTTCCTATGCCTTAAAGAGCTGCTACCTTTAAAAGAATTTCATGAATCTAGGTTAAAATAGAGAGTTTATTGTTCCTTGATGATCTAAATGCTGTTCCAGTGGCTTCTATCCTTACAATAAAGAAATTGAGGGGCAAATACTGATATACACTGACTGTTTGATCAATATAGAAACCGACATCAGGGCACTATGTCGTGAAGTGTTTTTGGTCCATTCACCTCCCGGAAGGCTCAGTCAATGCTAATCACTGGTAAAATAATGGTTCAGTGGCTCTCACTATTCATTGATGACAGTGGAGAAGAGTGAGGTGCAGGTTCAGAAACTCCCTCGAAGCCCTGAATTAAGATCATGTGTGGAGTTGAGAGGACCTTAGCATATCGTGAACAAATACCCAGGGGCATCGTGTTTGTTCCTGTGGATACAGTATATTTAGGTACATCATTTTTAATAATATAAATAATTATCACCAACAAAATTGTCATACTGTCACTTCTAACTTATATAGTGATTTTAACTAAATAATTCAACGTTCAATGGTCCATAAATGAGTGTTGTACCTTGAAACAGGACAAATATTTAATAATTCAGTCAGTTATATTGCTATATATAAAATGAGCACATACTTTTGAAACACCTGGTAAAGGCATATATACTTTTGTCAAGAAATGTATACAATATGAGATTAGCTCCAATAGTATAGAACTGGAAACCTATGTATATTTGGAAATAGATTCCACAGTTAAAAACAAGCTTTCCTTATTTTATCTGTCATGATGTTAATATTTAAACTCTAACAGTACATCTTTTTGATGTGATTTCAACAGTTCCAGTCTTAAGCTGAAGAGTTTTGCTTCAAAACCAAATATCCACTGTTATGATTCTTCTGGGAAAAAGAAAAAAAAATAATTTTTTTGTTATCAATACCAAATAGATAACAGTGGGAACAGACAAAATTATAGATTTACATGACAATTTCACATTACAAAGGTTATGAGCAATCATAGTTAAATATATATATATATATATATATATATATAAAATGCGATTACATGGATGACTTAGAATCCTAATCCTCAGCAGTTCAGGGTGGTTAATTTAGCTGTGCATTTGGCACAAATATCTTCATCAATTCAAGACAGCACCACATCACATATCATTTATAAACCATTACAATGCTGCTTCCTTGCTTTTAATGAAGATACATTCTGTTTTGCCCTCTCTCGCAGCAGGAAATGAAAAGAGAAGATGAAATGGTCAAGAATCAATCACTCATTTAAATCTCTGAGGAGACTGTAATGTATGAAATTCTTGAGTGTTTGCTTAATTTCTGGTTATTGGCTGCCTTTTGCCAGTCTCTGTCCATAATCCCATACATTAAAAAGTACACACCCTAATAAGATGCTTAGGAAGAAAGCTTCCACCATCCCCATTGTGTAAATACAACCCTGACGGTGTGTAATTATTAAGGCTGATATATGCTTCATATTTCATGTTTGCGTTTATCATCATTACTGAAAGGCAGAATGTGAAAATCAATTGCAGGCTTCGATATTTATTAAGATGTACAAGTTAATGTGGCTGTGAGGAAATAGAGATCATTCTAAGGATTTTGCTCTATATTAGATATATTCTTCTTCTTCTGTGCTTATTTTGTCCCTGTGGATACAGAAACATCTAAATACCTTAAATGCAGATGGATATATCCAGTGAATGCTATAGGATGATTACAAAGGGTTAAAATATAGACGAACTCTCTGTCTTGTACTTACCATTAATAATTATTGGAATTGATTTCTAACATTCCAGAGGAATAAAGACTGTAGAGAATGACATTTATTATGCATATGCTTATTATTGTGACAAGAATATATCTCTGAATTTACTGAACTGGCATCATCAAACACAGGCAATTAAGATGTTAAACTATGGAAACGAAGCTGTTGATTTAGTGCTCCATATTATTGGAAATTGAGGTATTAATGAATTCTCACTGGGAGAATATGAGCTTTTGAAAAAGCCATTCAGATTCAATGCGGCGACTCAAGTCATCTGCTGATCAATCTGCTCTGTAATGAAAAAGCACCATGGGACACCACAAATTCTCAGAGCAAATGAATAAAATTGAACCTTTACAATGCAGAGATTTCATGTACTCAATCCTGTGATTTAATTGGGAATAAATGTAGTTTCAGGAAAGTATTTAGAGCAACTTTAAATTAAAATTATCTTGAAAGTATGCCAGAAGATTAATTGTGTCAAAATTATGTTCTTTTATCTTTGGATTGTAATGTGAAAGAGAATTTATATAATAATCGCATTATGTAATCTAATCTAATCCATTAGTGGTTCTTCAAGAATGCATCTAATGGCCTTAGGGTGCTTTAAAAATCCAAAAAGTGCTTTTAAGAACCCTATATATGAAAATATATGAAAACTCTTTAGATTGTAAATAAAGAAATAAATTATTAAATGAGTAGATAAATAAATTTCAACGTGTGATTTTGCTCAATGTGTAATCTTGAATAATGTACTATTATATTTACAAATAATCAGTACTAATATTTTTATTTTTATTTTCTATGACATATTTTGTGGACCAACCCTGGAGTACAAATGTTCCTTGTGTCGGGTTACCTGCATTTGTTGTTGCATATGATTTCCTATGAAGAAGTCCCTGTGTAGCTGATTTTTAACTGTACTGGAGATATTAACTTGAAGCAGAGCATGCCATTGATCTGATGGCTCAATTACAGTGCTGTTTCATTACTGTTAATAGTTATGAGTAGAAGCAATATTGGGTTAAACACCGGAACAAATGAAATGAATTATAACTGCATAATGAAATCCAATTTCTTCATGATTATCTTTAAGGTCAATGGGGTCCCTTGCAGAATCTCAAGGGGTTCCTCTAGTTTCATTTTGAAACCCCCTACAGGTTCCTTCATTTTACACCATGCTAGCCATTTAACCCATGTGACTGTAAAACAGCCTCACTGTAATTCCACCTTTACTGTTCATATTATTCAGTTTTTAGAATTTTGTTTTCAAATGCACTAGCTCACAATAAGAATAATGTTCTTCCAAATATTTTGAATAAATTCTTGAAAGAAAGAATTTCCTGAAGACAATGTGCTCGCAGTGAATGTTGTTTCCAACATTCACGAGACCAGACCCTGATTGGTTGACAACACCAGCTCCTCTGATTCAAACGCTGCAAACTGGTTTGACTGGAGGGATTTCAGTAATTCTTAGTGAAGGAAGCCCATCAAGAACAGGTCTACTTGTGACACATTTACAGGAGTTAATATGAAACTGCCTGGAAAATTGTTTAAATTAAACTATGCAAACCAGATAAAAGTTTAAAGGAATACTCCAGTCTTTTGGGCAAAATGCCCTTTTTCTGACTTACCCAGACTGACACAAGATGTTTGATTCTGTTTTCACCTCTGTGCGTCCACTAGTTTGTGGTTTATTTTTTTCACTTTGACTGAGGTAGGCTAATGACACCTGTAGTCTTTATGCTAAGCTACCATGAAATGCTACCCATAGGAATGGAACCAATGGAGGTACAGAGGTGAAAATGTTGTACTCCTTTAACAATGTCTACATTAAAGATCTTTGATCACATATAAATATAGAATTGGTAAAGTAGGGCCTTTCAATAGCCCTGTACAAAGATGCTATTGTTGTTGTCTTCTCTGTTGTTGTTGTTTGTATCACTATATTACACTAAACTGTTCTAATGTTAGACTGCATGCGCTTGGGTTATGTCATCTCCACAGTCGATGCATTTCTAGCCATCCGTGCTATGAAAGATAATCACAACAGGAGGTCCTTTCTCCAAGTCTATTATGGCTGCCAGTTATTGACCCTTCTTGTCACATCATGTACATGCTTACACTCTGTATTGCCATTTAAGCACATAATTAATCACTGTGGTGGTGTGTTGCGACTCGTAGCAAGATGCAGGCACTGCAGACTTGATAAATCACCCGCAGGTCGAAGCACATTCTCTGCCAAAGGGTTTTGAACAAAATACAGCCACCTATGAGACTGAGATCAATGAGGCTCTTGACCCGCTCTCATAGACCTCCAGGTTGAGGTTATAAAAACCTGGATGTGGTAAGCCCACAGAGGAGCAGGCAGTGACTAAGTACAGTTATTTTACACCCGTGAGGTGAGTATTTTCTCTGGAAAAGATAAAACTGGCACGGTGTTCTTCTTTTTAAAACAGTTGTGAGTTATGGAGTGCGTTCCTTGCACACAATGTTGGAATGCAAAAACAAACAAACAAAAATCATTATGTTACAGATCCCAAATGAGGACTGCACTGATTTGACAAATGGTTCCTGGCTTTTGCGTGACAGCCTTGCTATCAGGCTGTAATCAAGGTTTCTGTTATCATGTTATCATGTTGTCATGATGTAATCGTCAGGGCTCAACAAACATGGGTCTTAGAAGGCCAGCCTTGATTTTGATATTTTAGGGTTGAAACGGCTGATTATCTAATATTTTATGCCGTTATCTTTAATTTTGGTTGTTTGCATGCCAAAAAATGCTACTGCCTTCTTGTTGGGGTGGAGAAGCCTTCAGATCATCATGGGACACTCTCCAATGCATGCCAAACTAATGAATGGTGGGTTGAAGGAATACTCCAACATTTTGGGTAAAACACCCTTTTTCTGTCTTACACAGACTGAGAAAAGTTGTTCGATACCATTTTCACCTCTGAATGTCCACAGGTTCCTATGGGAAGAATTTCGGGTTAGCTTAGCATAAAGACTTGAAGTCTACAGGAGTCGTTAGCCTAACTCTGTCAAAGTGAAAAAAAGAAACCTTACAGCTACTCTGAAGCTGTCTTATTTACACAGTGTAATGTGTATTTGAAATACTTGGAATCTTGTCATCTTGGAATAAATAAAAGAGAGAGTTGTTTGCATGGTAGGAACTAGTTCCTACCATCTACAGTTCCAACCATCTAACTTCTCCTAAAACAACTCTCATTAAAAGAAAAAAAAAAATCCAAGATGTGTATTTATACACGATGTACTGTGTAAATGAGACAGCTTCGGAGCTGTTGTGATGTTTATTTTTTCTCTTTGACAGAGCTAGGCTAATGACTCCTGTAGACTTCAAGTCTTTATGCTAAGCTAACACGAAATGCTACCCATAAGAACTGAGCCAGTGGAGGTAAAGAGGTGAAAATGGTATCGAACATCTTGTCTCAGTCTGGGTAAGTCAGAAAAAAAGCGCATTTTGCCTGAAAAATTGTAGTATTCCTTTAAGGCTGTTAAGGGGAAACAAGTCTGCATCCCTGAAGAGTAAAAAGGGAAGCGCCTTCATCATAGATGGACAACCATGGATATCTATCTATGTGGAAAACACTAATTGGAGCAGTTTTTACTGGCAAACAAATACATTAACTCTTGTAATCGTGTTGCCCCAAGCATTGAAAGAAGGTGAAAGGAGAGGAAACACGGAAGTTTCAAACAGAGATGCCACACACAAAAAAAAACAAATTCCCCAGTCACTTATATGGAAATAAGAGGAGTACCACCAGCATAGTGTAATCAGAGAGAGAGAGAGAGAGAGAGAGAGAGCAGAGTCCCTGAAGACAGTTGAGTGCGAGAGCTAATAATCAGTTTGTTCTTTGCTGATTACAGGCTAATCATGGCCCAAACACAGGCAACGAGTCCCACCATCGCTTGGAATAAATTTACCAATGCCGCTCGCTTCCGTTCCATCTCTTTCTCTCAGTCACGTGACGAGCAATCTGTGGGAAGGAGAGAATGAAATCAATGTGTATTATCTATTAAGAAGCTTCCCTGGGGTTCCGAGGGTGATAATATTTATGCTATTAAGCCTCCTCATTTGCATCCAAATGTACACACATGAAAGCAAGAGTAAACACAAAAGCAAAGGGTGAGACAAAGACGAGTGAGGGCCTCGGTGGATCGTTTTACTTCAGCGTTAACCTACATTAAACATGAAAATTACGCACATTTGACAAATTAAGTTTTCGAACCACAGCGTTTTCTTCACTTTAATGAGGAAAACTGCCATCCCACCATGACCCTAAAAGAAATGTACTGGCAACTGAGAGGCATGACTAAGAGCCTAACTCCAAACCCATTAATTATTGCTTTGCCCAAAACCAGTAGCTTCATCTTCCAGCCAGTGTAAAGCTGAGAAGAAGTCTCTCAGGTTCTTCAGAGCAGAATCATGCATCTCCCTTTCATTAGCCACATGTAGCACACTGGAGGACGGCAAATTGGGCCGAACTAATTACAATTTAAACGAAACCATAATTGGACATTTTGCGCTTGTCACAAGATGAGAGACAGATGGGTTTGTAATTGCATTACAAGTCTGACATCACGGCGGTGTGTTACACTGCACACCTCCCATGCCCTTCATGGAGTAGTGGTGAGAAGTGGCCCACGTTCAAAAACAATTTACTGTTGATTTCCATAATCACTCTGGCAGCGTTGACACCACAATGCTTTATCAACCAAATCAGGATAAATCACCACAGTTATCAGCATAACAGTAAAAAAAAGTGGTGGAGTAGAAATCTGGAAAATTTACAGGTTGAATTTATAACTTTAAAGAAGTAAACTGCAACAGTTTCATGTAAATAAATGTCTACTCTTCCTTTTTATGTATGGATGATAGGTTGGGAAATACCAAAGGGTTCCTAGTACAATATTATGATGATATTTTGGCCACAGTGTAATAACACCATTTTTCAGTGCAAATTGGGTTTTGATATATTTTATTATTCCACTTTTCAGCTGACAGCGATGAAATGTCCGAGTCAATAATACCTGTGAGTACAGTAAAAAAGGCAGAAATCAATTACGAGAGCAAATTAAAGACCCTTCAAAGAATCACAAACTCTTTCGGCAACATTTCCCTTCTGAAAAGAACACTATCACCATGGTGTTTCATTTCTAACCTTGAAATGCATATTTGAAGTAATAGATGCAACATTTTCATATTCATCAGTATCTGTTTTGCTACTGTATAGTAGTGATTGCTAAAACACGCGAGTTACTCAACCTATAACCACTTCATGAAAGCATTTGCTGCTCTAAAGTCCTCTAATGCACAGAAAATGATGTCTTTCATGTTTCCAATTTGTTTGGAATAGATGGAAGAAGAACTGGGGAGCGAGCAGGAACAGCAATAGCTACCATGACTGAACAGACAGAGAAAAGAGGAACACCCATAGAAACTCATCATCATCAACATCATCAAAGACTTGAAAGTAATAAAGTCATCAAGAGTTAGATGGTGGGAGCTATGACTGCTGAACACAGGTCTCCTTGTGCACACTGCTGAAGACATACTTAGTAGATGGAAGGATACATTTACATGATCTGTAAATAAGACAGCTTTGGAGTTGCCAAAAGGTTTATTTATTTACTTTGACGGAGCTAGGCTATTGACTCCTGTAGGCTTCAAGTCTTTATGCTAAGCTAACAGGAAATGCTACCTACAGGGATCGAACTAGTGGACATGCAGAGGTGAAAATGGTATCAAACATCTTGTCTTGTAAGTTGGAAAAACGGTATTTTGCCCAAAATGTGCGAGCATTCCTTTAAGTGTTACAGCAACTTTTCAATCACAACCTTATGAAACCTCCATTTCACTTTTCCATTATCACTGGCTGCTTCATAGTGAGGTACACAAACCAGTCAGGGTGCACACTCAAGACATTTGTCAGAGAGCTGCCAAGTGTATTTATACCCATCTGGGGTGAGAGAGAAGCACACTGATATTAGAGATGTCTGTAGCTGTTAGCCATGTTTGCTTGTTTGCACATTGACTGCAATGAAGTGCAAAAAAAAAGAAAAGAAAAAGGAAAAAAAAAGAAAAAAGTGGGAAAAATAGGTAACATTTATTTGGTGGTGGAAAAACTGCTGGAGTGAACAATAATGATTGTTTCAGAATTGCATACAAGCGACTGTTGAGAAGACAATTTCCATGTGACTTAGAACAATACAGGGTAATACTTGAAGTGCATTGCTATGCATTAACAGCAGATTGTAAGCCCATTACAATATAATACGATATATGTCATTAAATATTTACTTATTCAGCCACCAAGAGGTTTTGCACGTTGTGTTTATTATATGCCGCTCTGATTATAATAATTACCACACACTCATATTGAGTTTAAAATACACTTGTGAATCCTTATAATGCCTTATAATGTGCACCACTTCAAGGTAAGTGTTACCCAATTCATTCATTTGAAAAGAAAGGGTGAATCTTTTCCACAGATATGAGGAAGAATAAACTGAGGATACCATCGGTGTGTTTACCTTCTACTAATCCCTGCTTATCAAAAATAAATTGAACATCCTGTATCAAGTAGCCTCAGGTACAGTGAACAAAATGTCTAGGTGAGGCTAAACCGTCTTTTAGAAAGCAGACCTGTGTGTTTTTGACCTTTTTTTTTTTTTTTTTTTTTTTTTGACACACTGCTGATATATGGCCCCTGTGGCTGCCAGCATTGCCATAGCAACACAATTCATGTTCCCAGTCTGAAATTATGGTTGGTGTACAGTCGGGTCTATAACTAGGATATCTGATTTGGGGTTTGTATGTGATAATAATGACAAGCATCTGGTAATTTACTTGCTTTTGTTGCCAGCTTGTACCTACCACAAAGCTCTATACATCGGAGGCGGCAGATATAAAATGTTTTGGTAGATAAGGTCAAGAAAACTACAGTAAAATACGGGCGTTTTCAAAATCAAACATTATAGCTGGTTCTGGTGAAGGTCATTAGCGCTGACAATATTCCTCATTTACCTTTACCAAGGCGGTTCCCCTCATCTGTGTTTTGTTCTGCAGACTGTATCAGCAGTAATCCCTGACCTTTGCTATTCATACCTTCTGTCAGGAAATGATTGACTCTTCCAATCCCTATAAAAAAAACACTCATATTAATTTAGGTTCAAAGCAGGCAGAGGGCTCTTTTTGTGGCTTTATTTGAGGGATCAGAAAATCCCATCAAGATCAAAATGAAACTGCTAAACCCCCAAACTTCAATTGAAGTTTGATATCATCCTCTAGCAAACATGAGTGGATTTGGTTTTAATAGGTGCCTTTAATCCCTGCAACGCAATTTAACTCGAAAAAGTGCAGGTCAATGATGAAAAACTTGAAAATATGATTATGTTATCCAGAAATATTTGAACCCTAGAGAATTACCTGTCACGGGCTGTGAAGGAGGGATGAATAGCTCAAATTCTCATTCAGAATTACATTCTGTTCCTTTGTATACAAATCGGCTTACTCATTGTTTTGACAGATTGCACAACAATGCTGTTAAAATTCAGCTCAGGCTCCAGCCGCCGTACTGAGAAGTCTATTGGAAGTGGAACAGAGGTTCGGAAATTGTACACGAACAACTGTGCACACCGGATCCTGTATGCAAACATGCATACACAAGCAGGGCCAACACACACACGCGCGCGCGCACACACACACACACACACACACACACACACACACACACACACGCAAGCATTGCAATGCCAAAACCCATAAGCATTATAATTACATGCATGCTTTGCTTTGACTTTGAGCCTTAACATTTTTTAGCCGGAAAATTAAAAACCTTTACACCCACGGTTTGAAAACAACAGCAGCAGTGGTAACCCTGTTATCGGCACATTATTATAAGACAGATTTACAGGCATAATTGCTCTTTAGGGCTCTCAGGTGATCTCAGGCGCCCTCTGGC